>VMRN01000310.1:22516-33244 GCA_010277015.1 Poeciliopsis turrubarensis
CACAGAACCAAGACAGAACCAAGACAGAACCAACACAGAACCAGACAGAACCAACACAGAACCAAGACAGAACCAATACAGAACCAACACAGAACCAACAGAGAACCAACAGAGAACCAACACAGAACCATCACAGAACCAACACAGAACCAGACAGAACCAGACAGAACCAACACAGAACCAAGACAGAACCAACACAGAACCAACACAGAACCAATACAGAACCAAGACAGAACCAACAGAGAACCAAGAGGGAACCGACTCTTCATTCAAATCGATTTTAAAAGTTAAAGTTTTCAAATTTCAGCCAGTTAAAGTTTTACTGTAACTGGCTGTGGACCCACTGCAGCCCAGAGGTTCTGCAGGTTCCACCATCAGCTGCTCCTTGTGTGTATTTTCCTTCTTCCTCTCTGGTCAGAGATGGCAGTGTGAGGGCAGAGAGGTGAAGGATCTAATGGCATGAAACACTTTCCCTCCCTGCTGATCTAATTTACAGAAATCGATGTGAAGCTGTTTCAGTAGCTTCAAAATTATTTTACAGTAATGCCACCTTCATCTGCAGGAAGCCAGACGGTCTGATCTGCAGTTTGGTTTGGACTGCAAGTCGTAGTTTGACTTCTTAGTTTTCTAAATGTCATAAAACATGACTTCCTGCGGCTTCCTGGTGAGCCGCAGTTCTTCACCTTCACTTTCTGACAGTTAATGTTCTTGGAAAACTGCTTCATCTAAAATGTATTCTGTAAAAAACAAGGTAAATAAAACAACTTTTCCTGTTTTTTCATCATTTGTCTGCGTTATCAGCGATATAAACGTTAGTTATCCACTTCCACTGAAGACATGTTGCTGCATTTGGCCCTGAAGTTTTTCATCTCTGACCAATCAGTTTATTGGGATCATTTTGAGCCGCTCAGCTGTTTGATTAACAGTTTAAATGTTAATCAACATTTAAACTGTTAATTAACCTATCAACAGTTTAAATGTCTAAATAAAACAAATCTTTTCCAAATTCATCACTAAATCCTATTTTCAAGTCACTCATTGCATGAATTATGCTTGAAAGAAAAACACTTGAAATATCCGTAGTGTTGATAGTGATGTTTTATTGTAAGCCTTAATTAAGAAAAGAGATTATTGCCTTACACAAAGAAAATGACAAAAAGTCACTTACCTGAAAAGCTTCAGTTGGAAACATATTTCTAATGTTTAGCATTGAGGAAGCAGTAGCTACGCCCCCTGGTGGTAGAATCAGGAAGCTCCTGGTTGTCTGAACTGATTGCATAAGATGCAGACTTGGTGGCTTCAGAACCTGAACCTGTGGCTCACCAACAGATCCAGAACCAGAGGGAGCGTCGGCGCCGGGTGTTCAGTTTACACACAAACCCAACCATGAAATGAACTGAGGGTTTTCCTGACCAACAGGAACATGTTGATCGGGACTCTGAACAGCAGCGGCTGTTTTCCTGCGCAGCTTGTTGCAGCGTTTGGTTTATTTCTGCCAGTAAACTTAACTTTCAGTGAATAACTCAAAAGATTCCTCCATCAGAGGTTGCTCTCGATTCCTGTGGATGTTTGGCACAGAGTGGCGTTAAAGCAGAACCGTTCTTCCTTCAGTAAACCCATTTCTCACCCGACCCTCCATGTGGAGATGAGAAGCGCCACAGACAGCCGCCGCCCTGAGGCGCTCCAGCCGGAGCGGTGTGGGCGTTTGGGTGGAGGCCAGAGGAGCTTCATCAATCAATACATTTAAAGGATTTTATATTTGGTTCCTTCATGCTGTGGCTTGCTGTATGTTTGACCTGCAGCAACTTCATGCAGGTATTAATTCCTAATCCAGCAGTGATGTTAGTGGCAACATTTCTTCATGAAATATGTTTGGAAGATCTGCTTAGTGTCTGCATGAACGCTGTCCTTTACATCCAGTTCATTTCTGGGTCTGATTTTAATTCATCACATTTCAACTGAAAAACATATACTGACCAGATGAAACAATATTTTCAATTCAAATCCCATTTTGTGGTAAATTATTGGATAAATAGACAAATGAGCTCAACAGCAAAGATGTTTATAGTTTTTAATCTTCAGGTTCTTCAACCATCAGATTGGAATAAAGTTCATCTTTCCAGAACTTCAGGAAGTCCTGATCATTAATGGATCTTCTCTAGAAATGTGGATGTGCTGACATTAGCGTTAGCTGCTACAGCGTTAGCATGCTATTTCATGTTTCGTTGATAGGCTAACTGTTTAGCACAACTTGGTGTTTTCCAGCGTCCAATCAGATCGTTAAAATCCGGTCCCCTCCAATCAGAAACCATTTCATCGTCATGAACGACTCGCCGTCGTTTTTAGGACGTTTTTGTCGTTCTGTGAAAACCAGACAGAGGACAGGAGGGAGGATCTGATCTCTGTTGATGGAAAATAACAACAAACACAAAAACTGCTTGAGGTGAAACGAACCACTCTGTTTTTCTTTGCTTTCTAGCCGTGATCCCCTGACACAGTGGCGCCCTGGGTGTGAGCCGTATCGCCCGCATCAATAAGCCATAACTGTTTGTAAATGATTGTTTTGTTAGCTCAGAACATTGTTTAATTCTTTCCAGCATGACTGAAGCAGAAGTTTTGTGATGTTGAAGTTCATCTGAAACGTCTCCAGATTTTCATATTGGAAGAATTTGGAGGTGGAGGAGAGAGCGTAGCTTGGATAGCATCTATATTTCTGGTAGCACTCCTCTGCAAGAAGCCCTCTGTCTGTCCAGGGCGAGCAGAGAAAAGCTTTTTAGACCTTGTGAGTGGGGATAATAGGTTTTTTAATGGCTGTAATGCTCTTATGCAGCAATGTATCTTCAATTATTAAATGTGAAATGCAAACCATTAGAAACGGTTTAGTTAAAGCCAGATCATTAGTTTACATTTTTAATTCTACATGTCAGCAAGCTGTCCACCACAGACCAGGACAGACGTCTCTGGACTCTGGGATCGTATCGGCCAAACAAAATGCCTTTGCATTCACGTTACAGGAAAGAAAAATCTCCATGTTTATCGCTCTTTTCCCTCCAGGACGTGGAAATGTTTTCATGTTGCGCCTGTCCAAATAAAACCTAACATTTCTTCTGGTTTTGTTTCCTAGTGGCGGTCCAGACCCACTTGGTGCCGCCCAAAAAGATGCAGGCAGGCATGGTGAAGTCCAGCCTGGTCCATGCCAGCGTGGCCACCATGCAGAACCCCATGGGCTACGACCCGCGGGCCAACGGCCACTGCGCCCTGCCGCGCCTCTCCATCTCCTCACGCTCCGCCAGCATGGTGGCCAGCCTGGACGCCAGCACCGACGGCTCCATCGCGGCGCTGCAGTCCGTGATGAAGTGGAAGACGGTGATGGCGGTGTTCGTGGTGGTGGTCCTCTACCTGGTGGCTGGAGCTCTGGCCTTCAAGGCCCTGGAGCAGCCCTTTGAGAGCAACCAGAAGACCAGCATCACCCTGGAGAAGGCCTCCTTTCTGGAGAGGAACCCCTGTGTGACTCCGACCGAGCTGGACGCCATCATCAAGGTGGGTTGGGATCTGATCCACGTTGCATCTCGTCTCCAACTCCAAGGGCTTTCAAAACGCTTCAGGAGTTGGAGAGCAAGTCCAGTTCTTGAAGGACAGAGCAAGTTACTCAGTGAAGGATAACGCCTTGACCTTTGACCTAAGGGAAGGGAGAGTCATGGAACAGCAGGCAATAGAAACCGTTGATTTTATGAACATAATCTGTGTTTTATCAGTTTAATCTGAGGAATCTTGAGATAAACCAGCATTCAGTTCCATTTGAACGGTGAAAGAGGGAGGAAAGAGAGACGACTGAGGCCCTAAAATAAAGTAGAGTTGAGTGTAAACTTCACTGTAACCAAATTTATATCGACTCTGCAGCAGAAATTACCAAAAGGAAAGAGATGAACAAAAAGGGACTGAGGACAGAACCTTGAGGAACGCCACTGTCAACTCAGACAAAAGGTTTGTCTTCACCATATCAGGTTGTGGCAGAGCAGGCGAAGGCAGGAAGTGGTGCAGAGTAAAAGTCCACTGACCGGCATGCAGATCAGGGACGGAGGGAAAACTAGAGACAAACGACAAAATAAAAACTAGAAAACAAGAACAGATGGAAATACACGAGATCAAGATGATGAAACTCTCCTAATTTGCTTTTGATTTAATTTGAGAATAAGAACAGAATGTTTGACTATGAATCCATTAGTCTGTTTTTAACTAAACAGTCTAATATTGTGTTTCTATGTAGCTAAAATCAGCCTCAGTTTATCCCAGTGATGAGATTCGCTGTAAATCTGTCAGACGTTGTTTTGGAGGCTGGAAATTGGATCAGTCCGTTTCACTGAAGCTTCTGACGTTTGTCAGACAGAAAAGGAAAATGTTGGGCAGGTCAGGAGAAGAAGAGGAGATAATAAACATTTAAACTTCTGCTGTAAGAAAAGTTCATTCAGGTTCATTTAAACACCGTTTGGAGAATCTCAGATCTTATTTCCAGAACTTAAATGATAAATTCTCCATTCTGTGCGACTTTCTGAACTTGCGTGTGATATCTGAGGATGTTCCTGTCGACTTCATGTTACCTGGTCCCTCGTTTCTGCTGTGAAACCGGAGCAGAGGTGTGTGTGTACCTGTTGCTTCTGTATCAGTCAGACTCACAGTGAGGAAGTCAGATGTATTTATATCCAGTTCAAGGTTCGTATTGATTCAATTGATTCCAGAGAAAAGAATGATTCCATGCTGAGATCATGGAAGAGGAAAAAGTTTCTGATTCAAGTAGAAACTCGATCACTGAATCAGTGATTTATCAGCACAACTCGGAGGATTTCCTTGTTGTCAGTTCAGAGCTCCAGGAAACACAGAATCCAAGTTAACCGTCCATTCAACTGTTTTCACTCTGTCAGCAGCAGTGAGGTGAAGCACAGCCGTGATGTGCTCTGCTCTCTGGCATGAAGCTGAAGAATCGCCCAGACTGAGGGTCACTCCCTCACCACGACGCCCAAGTGGAAACGGGAATGGAAAAATGCTTTGAGATGTGCCGGAGAACGATGAGCAGAAACTTCACGGGTTCAGGACTGAAGATCAGCCAGACTGCAGAAATCCTTACAATCCTTACAGTGAGCTGCATAAAGTCCAGGAACAACCTTATGTAACACCCGTCAGTTCTCCAGAAGGTTCTCCAGAAGGTTCTCCAGAAGGTCTCAGTCAGAGGATTGCAGCCCAGTCCTTGAACTAACCCAAACGGGTCGGTGCCGCTCGTCTTTCCCCCAGAATAACTCCATTTGATCGCCCACTCTGCTGCACACAGCCTCTCTCTCTCTGCAGCTCATCCGCACTTTCTTTGGGATCCGTCCTTTTTCTGCACCACTTTCCTGTCGTCCTCAGCCTTTCAGCCTCTGATGCTCCATCATCAGTTTTTGAGCAAGATCAGTGACAGTACTTTCTAAGAAGACGTGTGGAAATGAAAACCTTTAGCGTGGCGAGCCTGAGATTCAGAGGAATCAATTATTCATTGAGCAGATCTGCAGACACAAACGTCCAGGAGTGAATCACAGCCAGCAGCGTCTTCTGGACCAGCCGGCTCAGTCTCACCGCAGCTTCTACTCAAAGACCCAGGCTGGACAAACCGTAGCAAGTCTTACATTTAACTCTTATTGCAATGAAATGACAACATGCATCTTCATTTCTGTTCCTCACATGTCAAATAGTTTCAGTTTTCAAACTTTTCAAAGCGTCTCAAAAAATGCACAACTCTTCAACGTTTTGAACTTAGTCACAGTGAAACCACCAACTTCACTGTGTTTTATAAAGATTTGGAAAATAGAAGGAAAATAACGAATTACTTTCAAACTGCAAAGCCGATCGAAGATTTATTCATTTAACTGCACAAAGATCAGAAAACGAATAAAAAGAGAAACTGAAGTGAACTGTGAACAACCAGGGAGTGTTTCTAAGGTTTACTTTTCTCCTGAATAAGATCTGGGTTTTGCGTGTCCTCAGTGAATCTCCTGCCTGCACACAGCGGTCATCACTGCCCAGCTGCAGGGAAATGATGCCTCCAGTAAAACGTCTTCAGTCCAAAGTTCTCTGAAGTTTCAGCTTTAAGCTTGACTGGCAGCAGCTTTATGATTATAATGACATGTTAGTCTTTCTGAATAATAAACGTGTTCCTGATAAAGGTCAGAGCTCGATCAGCTCTTAAAGTAACAGAAGGACTGAGTTTTCTGTTCTGCTGTTTGAAGAAAAGGCCTGCAGGACCTGCTGCTTCTCACCTCCATCATCAGAAAGTCTGCCTGCTCCTCTCACAGCTTTGGTTATGAGTTATCTGTTGGTGCTGCAGGCGCTCCGCCGGAGAGCTGGCAGCGGCGACGCTCTGTTGTCAAACTGTTCTGGTGAAGAAGTTGACAGGAAAATGGCGACCTTGGGAAGCCTGTGTGGGCCGATCTATCAGGACGGCGGCTCTCGTTAAGGCTCGCCGCACAGCGTGTGCTGACTTAATGCGGCCATGCGCGTCTGTTGACCTCGTCACGTCTGCTCCGGTACCGGAGATGCCCACTCACCCACTGAGTGCCACAAACACTGCAGCCCTAATTGGCTTTGCGCTGGTTTGATGACTCACCGTGGCATTATGTCTCCAGTTAGGCTCCATGTATTGATGACTCACTAATCTGCAAATAAACTTCTGCATTCGCTGGGTTACCGCAAGTAAAAATACATCAGACACTCGAGCATGTCATAAATTATGTAACATAAGACAAAAGCGTAACAGGTTGGGTTTGTTTTTATTCCTAAGGATTAACTGCAGAGGAGGGATTAGTCTTAAAGTATTAGTTCAGAAATGGTTCTTTAATAGAAAACCCACCGGATATTGTTGTTGCACTCAGTCCTTGGTTGCAGGTGGTTTGGGTCAGTGTTCAGGTGTTACTGATGTTAACAGTGTTGCAGAGCAGAGATGTTGGCAGCGTGTCAGAATGCAGCAGGGGAGCAGAGCGTGAGGAAGCTGCTGCCCGGATCGCTGCCGTCGCCTGCTGAGGGAGGAAACGCCGCTGAGAGGATGGAAATCTGCAGCGACTGTCTGCTCTCTAATGATCCTGCAGCCAGGATGACAAAACACATCAGCCAAGAGCCAGCTGGTGGTGGCAGCGTTTCTGCACCTGCAGACCAGAACATTACGGATAAACAAACAGTTTGGCTAATTACCAAATTCACAAAGTTTCACATCAGACAAAAATAACCTGAACAAAGTCTCAGAGTCTTCAAATGACTGAGTCTTTCCATAGCATTTACCTTCCTATAACAATGAAACCTTGTGTTGCTTTTATATCCACCAATTCCCACCTGTTTCTCAAATGCTGCTAACCCTTCACACAGTTTCTATTAAATCTCATAAACATGATTTGCCTTTGACTATTCTGGTTTGTCTGCCTCCAAACAACAACAATCCTGCCTTGTGGACAAAACATCAGTGTTTTCCCACCTGACAGCCCAGTGGACCCGGTTCTACTGGAACCAGAACCATCTGCTCCACCTGCAGCTGCTGTGGCTCTGAGTCCACCCAGCCTGTTCCCCTCCTGGCCTGTGGGGGCGCTGCACCAACAACCACTGCAGGAAACATGAAAACCTCTGAAGACACTGAGAGCAACTTCCTGCTTCACCAGATGGAACAAGATGGAGGCGTCAGATTCTCTCTTTAGTCTTTGGCTGAAGACCAGGAGCCATTTCTGCTGCTAGTGCTATGCTAGCATGCTAGCTTTGGTTGTACTTACCCAGAATGCCCTGCGCTGTAGTCCACTTCCTGCTTTTGCAGCGGCTTCTGCTCCGCTTTGCTTTCTCATATAAATTCAAACTGAATTCATCTGAACCCAGACAGAGCGGAGAACATAGTTTAAAAGTTTCTGTTCTGTTGGTTGTTTCAAAAACATGAAGCCTTGTGTCTGAAGCTGGTGTGCTGTTTGGTTCTGATTGGAGCATCATTTAGGGATAAGGGCTGTGGTGTGACCGGGTCCGAAGCTGCTGTTCAGAATCACGGTTCAGTGAAGTGACTTCAAGTGATCAAATAATAATCAGCTGAATTGATCAGGAAGACGGTGAAGGAGAGGAAAGTTTCTGCCTGGCTGAGCGTGAGATGCAGCTCTGGTCCTGCTGTGGCCTCTGAACTGAACCATGTAAAACTGGACTGGCTGATCAGCTGAGTGTCTGCAGCGCGGAGTGGAACTGTGCGCCAAGATGGAAATGACTCTGTTTATATTGATTTTAGATGCAAATTAATGTCTTAACATAACAGATATTTGTTTTCACTATTGATTTGAATAAATTAGCGGTTCTTTGGACAACCTGATACTTGCCTTTCAGACGGATCCTTTTATAGTGTGGTTGTGAAAGTTATGGGGCAAAAATAGAAATCCTTATTAAATATTCAGACACATCGAGCAGCTATGTATTTCTCCCCCTCGACTCTAAAATTAGGAAATCTTTGACTTATTTGACAGAACATATTCCGTCATAAATGATTAATGTTTATTGAAACCTCAAGCATTTTGAAAGTGATTATTTTTAGATTTTGATTGGATGTTATCAGTTGGGCTGATGCAGCTGAGCCAATCAGATGTAAGATGGTGAGTAAGCAAGTGCAGCAGCACGTTTGCAGGTTGTGTTTTGCCATTACTGCTTGGAAATGTGTGTCAGAAGAGTACATACATATTTTATTTTAACGCCTTGCAGCTTTCAGAAAGCTTGAGTGAACAGATTGGGGTTTGCCCTGAATGAAGACGCCACGGCTAACAGCACGACGCTCCAGCAGAGCCCAGAGGAAACAGTTTCACAGCGAACGTTCCCTCAGTTATTTGCCCCCAGAGGCAGAATATTGCTGAGCACATGTACATTAAAATTATAAAATAAATGCTCTTCTCATCAAATGCCCACAAAGACAGAGATTATAAAGAACAAAAGATAATAGGTCGATGTTCTTGGGTGCATAACGGAGCCAGAGATCATTGAGAAATGATCTGTTTTTGGCTGCTGAGCTGCTCATGTTTAGCCATTTTCTCTTCCTGTTTTTATCAGTTTATTTATATATAAATGTTGAGTTTTGATCAGTGTCACTGCTCCCTGTTTCCTGCAGCATGCTATAGACGCTGTGAGTGCAGGAGTGAGGCCTATTGGAGAAACGTACAACTCCAGCTACTGGGACATGGGCAGCGCCTTCTTCTTTGCTGGAACGGTCATCACCACTATAGGTAGGAGGCAGGAAGCTGCTCTGCTCAACACGTTGCTGCAGCCTCAGTCAGTTAGATGTTAACTTTATATAAAACCTCATAGGATGTAAAATTACTTTGCAAAACATTTTCAATCCATGAACTTTAACTTGTTCATTTCTATTAATTCATTGGATAAATTTTAGCATGTAAAACTGTTAATCATCAGTTTTACTAAAATACATCAACCCTGAGCTGGAAATGTTGTGTTGTGCCTGTAAATGTGAAGCACCTGCTGGCAGCAGCGATGGAGAATGAAGCTGCTTCTCTGACCCACTGAGGGTCCAGTTCTGCTGCCAAACATCCCATGGATGCTGGAAAACTATTGTTGTGTTCAGGTTGTGCTAAAAGGAGCTAGCCTATCAGCAAAGGTCATAAAGTTAATATAAAACAAAACATTATGAAAATGAATTTCATTGTTCCCGTTTTTACAGTAAATGTTTTTCTGTCCTTTCCAGTTTTATTTGCTGTGGTTGAATAGATGCAGTAAAACCTCAGCTGATCTGAGTCTCATTATTATTCCCGGGTGATTTGAACGTCGTTCCCAGAATCCTCCTGGCTCCTGCAGCTAACAGCCTGTGAAGCTCAGCATTCTCATAATTGCTTAGAGAAACTGCTGACATAAACGTGTTGTTTCCTTCCTGAAACAGCTTCTGCTGCTTTTACACCAAACATGGTGACGATTCAGAGACCATTTAAAACGCAACACGAGCTCCATCAGACAAGAGCTTTCTGTTTCAGGCTTCACAAAATGCATCCTGACACACGAGACTACATGTTTTATTGGGATGTCATGAGATAGACAGAAAGATTACATTTCATATTTTTAAAAACATTAGTGAACAATCAGCATCATAAAGACCCAGGAACGGAGCAGCAGGCCAGGGTCCAGTTTAAAGCCGGCTGGGTTTCACTGCTGAGACATTTTACAAAGAAAAGCAGCAAAAGCTTTCAGAGTTTAGAGAAAAACCCCAAGAGTGGAAATGTTCCCCAGAGTGCTGCCTTAGTGCCGCAAATACTGACAAACACTTTCCACTTTCTTATTTGTGTCATTTTCCTGGATCTTCACCTGAAAATGATTAAAATACACAAACATTTGTCATCTTAACATATAAAATGTGAGTTTTAAGTGATTCTGCCAGCTGCTGCTGAACAAAAGCTTCAAAAGTTTTGATCATTTTTCCTAAATGTGAGAAGCAGGTTTCTGTACCTCACTGTCTCTGTATGTTACAGAAAAGTCATTATTAATGCAGTTTCCTTTAAACCTAATTACAGTCTGCTGGAGTTTTTCCATGCACTAAAAGGTATTGCATAAGGCCATCAATTGATTGAGTTACATAAGAGCAGGTTGATTGAGTCTTCCTCCTCGTCTTACCTGCCAGCCTCTCTGGGTCTGTGTTTGGGTCTGTGTCTGGGTCTGTGTCTGGGTCTGTGTTTGGGTCTGTGTTTGGGTCTGTGT
>VMRN01000310.1:33254-38254 GCA_010277015.1 Poeciliopsis turrubarensis
GTGTTTGGGTCTGTGTTTGGGTCTGTGTTTGGGTCTGTGTTTGGGTCTGTGTTTGGGTCTGTGTTTGGGTCTGAGCGGGTTCTGAAACGTTCTGAAACGTTCTGCGGCTCTCTGCAGGTTATGGGAACATCGCTCCCAGCACGGAGGGCGGGAAGATCTTCTGCATCCTGTACGCCATCTTTGGCATCCCTCTCTTTGGCTTCCTGTTGGCGGGGATCGGAGACCAGCTGGGCACCATGTTTGTGAAAAGCATCTTGCGAGTGGAAAAGATATTCAGGGTGAGGAACGTGTTGCCTTTGTTTTTATCAGTATGTTTTAGCCCTCTATTCAACCTCTGTAATGATCCCAGTGTCTGAAAACTGCTTTCTTTATGTATCACTTTATCTCTTAAACGATATGACACTCTGTCATATTCGAACCTTTTAATAATCTGTTTTAGTTTCTAATCTCTTTCTGGGTTTGCTCAGCAAAAACACAGACAGATCAGCCAGACGAAGATACGAGTGACGTCTGCCCTCTTGTTCATCCTCGCCGGCTGCATCGTCTTCGTCACCATCCCTGCTGTCATCTTCAAACACATCGAGGGCTGGACCACGCTGGAGGCCATCTACTTCGTGGTGATCACCCTCACCACCGTGGGCATCGGCGACTACGTGGCAGGTCGTCCCACAGCTGCAGCCTTTCACTGAAGCTGCGGGACTCAGGTCGTCTAAAATGGCTTTTGCTCCTGCTGCAGGTGGGAATCGCACCATCGACTACATGAACTGGTACAAGCCTCTGGTGTGGTTCTGGATCCTGGTGGGGTTGGCGTACTTTGCTGCTGTTCTCAGCATGATCGGAGACTGGCTGAGAGTTCTTTCCAAAAAGACCAAAGAAGAGGTGAGCGTCCAAATCTCTTCATCTCCAACAGGCCTGCAGTCGCTTTCCTACGCAATTCAGCTCAATTCTCATCTCCCTTCAATGCTCCATCTGGGATTTCTCCCATTGAGGATGAATTTCAAACAGGCGAATCAAAGAACAGAAGAAGTTCTGAACAATGATGTTGATTTCACAGGTCAGAGTAGCAAACCAGATCCAATCGATTACAGCCTCTTGGCGTTCACATACACACCGCATCAGAGTTCCCTTCAACCGAACCCAGACGGAGGTTTGGAGGACCAGAGTTCATCGTTCTGGTTCGATTCACACCTCCACAAACGAACTGGACTTTCTAGGCAAACATACTGCATTAATAATTAATTAATAACAAATGGATTAAACCCATAGGATACCATTTGCAGAGTCACTCAGTAAGAAATTAACAGCAATATTTCTTACTGTCCGATTCTCAAATTAAATATTTAATTCAAGTAATATTTACTACAATAATCTCAAATTATAGTTATGAGCTAAATATTTAGGTCCCAACTAATGTTTTAGTTAATAAATTAAATATTTAGTTTACTAAATAATTAGTTCCAAAGTAAATATTTATTTTCCAAACTGAATACTTAGCTTCCCAATTGTATATTTAATTTGAGCATTAAATGTTTAGTTTCTGAGCTAAATATTTTTACTGGTAACTTTACAAACGTCTCTCTTCCTACTGAATGTATTGTTTTGAAATAAACGCATTTACTGATGATATTGTGATTTGTTCAGAACCTGTTAGTGAGTAATATCCTCTTGGTTTTTCTGTCGCAGGTCGGGGAGATCAAGGCTCACGCTGCTGAGTGGAAGGCTAACGTCAGAGCGGAGTTCCGTGAAACGCGGCGGCGCCTGAGCGTGGAGATCCACGACAAGCTCCAGCGGGCCGCCACCATCCGCAGCATGGAGCGCCGCCAGCTGGGCCTGGAGCAGCGCGCTCACTCGCTCGACATTCTCTCTCCAGAGAAGCGGGCGATGTTCGCCAGCCTGGACGCCGGCCGCTTCAAGACTTCTTCCCAAGAGAACATCAACGGAAAACTGAACAACCTGAGGTTGAAGGGCGCCAGCGAGACGTACGACCAGCAGGGCAGCGAGCAGACGCCGCAGACTGCGTCTTCCTCAGAGGAGAACCTCTTCAACCTGCGCTTCGGCTCGCTTACCAAGCTGGCCCGGCGCAACAAGAACCGCGACCTGTGCAGGAACATCACCGAAGACTCCCGGCGTACCAGCATGGCCATCAACACGCCCATGCAAGGGGAGGAGAGAACGGGCGAGGATGAGGAGCCAGACGAAGAGAGCCGAGAAAAGAAAGAGGAAAACATCAGCCTGACAAACCTGTCGCAGTACGCAGCGGAGCGCAGCAAGCTCAACGGCTTCACGCCGACACAGGCCAAGGACAGAGAGAGCGATCAGATCTCAAATGCATGAACACCTCAGACACAGACTGTAGAAAGAGACAGAAAGAAAGTCGGACTGAGTCACAGGGAGAGTTCACAGTCCTTTGAGATGTCAAGAAACGTGCCTTTTCTGTTTCCTATGCTTCGACTGGAACCGTTCCCATCAAATTCAGTCATCGTGCCATAGCAATGGGAAGAAAACCTGCTGCCAAAAATGAATCAAACAAACATCCAGAAGAGCCTGTTGTTCGATTACCTCATTACATATGTTGCTGTAAAATGGGCTACCTGTGATGTGAACTGAGCTGTCACACTCGGCTCTGTTGTCTTTCACCAGACGACCATCTGTTCACGCTGAATCTTATTTTTCTCTCACACAACCAGAGAGCTGGATTCCTGTCATTCATCTCCAGAGACATTATCGATCATGCTGTCATCTCATACCGTGAGGCTGTTTATGGGCCGCCGGCCTGCTGTGGAGGGACTTCAACTTTAATGACTGCAGTTTGGAAGGTTTCAGTTTTGCTGGATCAATAAACAACGCTAGTAGCTACCTAGACCACATGTACAAGTATCCCTACATTGTATGTGGCTTTGCATATGTAGCCTGACAGTAAAAAAAAACAACTAGATATTAAAATCTGTGATGAAAAAAATGAAAACAAACTATACACAGTGCATGGTTATGAAAACACAACCATAGCAGCTAGCTGGAATAACCTAAAGAGTTGCAGCTGTTATAATGTTTCCTTTTTTGTGAAAAAATACAATGTTTGGCTTCACTCATGGTTTCTGCTCATCCACAGTAAAACTAATGTGTTTTTGTAACGTCTAATTTTGAATTAACACAAACATCCAAACAACTCCGGCAAGATTGTCAGCAGCCTTTATTGTACACAAGTTTTTTACACTTTTTTCAATCTGCCTTTTATTTCTATCAGGATTTGACATGTCTGCCTTGATTCTGTTCATGAATGTGATGCTGTTGATTTTTATACTCACTAGCATGTTTGCATCTGTGTTTCCTTGTTTTTCTATCAGCCATACACCTCGGTTTTGTGTATTTTCCATTAAACTGTAACATGAACAAAAACATAGTGATGATGTGTTTCATTTTTAATACAAAAGCATTTTTGGATGCTCACTCAAATCCCCAGTAAACTTACAGTGTTACATGTTTTATATAGGTTGGAGAGCTCAGTCTACATTTCTGAATAAGAGTCATTGTTTATTGTTCCACTACAACCTTCGAATTCAAACAAAATGTTTGGGTTTCATTCATGGACGCTGGAGGACGCTGGATGTTTTAGTCTCTGATCTGGATTCATCAACCAGATGACATCAGATTTATGTCCTCATCACATGCATCTCTATTTCAATTTATTTAGCTGAAAAATATATTGTTTGTATATTTTTCATTTATAAAAATAAATGAAGCAATTCAAATTTCAATCGTTTTTAATTAGTTGCTCTTTTACATGAAGGTTTTTTAATGAAAATGTAATTTTGTGTGGGAAATGCATGAATCCTGATGCAGGGGGATTGTTGTCCGTTGCTACGGCAACAAGTGTGAGTACAGCCAACACAGAGATGGAGGAAACAGAGAAATGGTTTTGAGTTATTCCTCAACCGTTTTTCTGTTTTTCTTCATTTAACTGAATTCATAATACCTTCATCTCCAGGCCTCATTTGACGGCGGCAGTTCAGCTTTGAATGGCATGGAAATAATGTTTTTGCCCTCCAGCATTGTGCGCATGCGCGACATATCCGAACGTAAACAATGACCCGCCCGGGGTCGCCAGTCTGTTAAGCTGGAGTTAATATAAATGCTGGAGTTAATATAAATGCTGGAGTTAATATAAATACTGGAGTTAATATAAATGCTGCCTCACCGTTTGTTTCCCAGCTTCTTCTTCTCCTGTGGCGGCCGGTGAATCCCACAATGCTTTGCGGGGTTCAAACAGGAAGCGCTGTTTGGTCAATCATTTGTTTAGTTGAAAGTCTTTCAACACTTTAATGTATTAAAGTCTGTTTGAATAAAATATAAAAACCACAGAAGAATCTTTTGGGGATGTATTTTATGTTTTCATAATATGTTGTTTGTCTGTATTATTATTATACAGACCTAATAATGATGGTATTTAATAATTTAGCTGACACACACAGTGAGGTCAAATCTAATGTACTTAGAATTTTTCTTATAAATCTCAGACATTTAAAACTGCTTTACCGATTCACATGTCCATCGATCAATAGACTGAATAGACTCAAACGGACTGAACTGGGACTGATGCAGCCAAACTGGTTGGGTGGATGGAGATAATGCTTCTCCAAGAACTTAAACAAGTTTATTTAAAATAACTCATGATTATTTTCTAACATTAGGACTCCTAACAGTCAAAGCAAACAGATTGTCTTCATCACATCTCCTGAGTGTGTCAGCATCACGTCCTCAAAGATAATGAATCAAAATCAGGAGAAATGTTCAGATTTAATTCAGCTTGATTTGGGCCAGAATGTGATCAATCGGTGGACGTTAGATCGTCTTTAGAACTGGGCCTGTCATGATGTATTGCAGGTTGCATCTTGGGTTTTATTGTTTTTGGATGGTTTTAAAAACTTCAAACTGTTGAGCTCTTTGTAAACCCAGAGCTGGACCCTGCAAGGTGGCCGGACCCCTGGACCGACCCGTCTGGA
>VMRN01000310.1:43254-44937 GCA_010277015.1 Poeciliopsis turrubarensis
GGTCCGCTGAAGGATTTCATGTTTCACAAAAAGAGCAAAGTTTCACACTGAAGACGACAGTCGGCTTGTGTTGCTATGGAAACAGCTTCAACAACAATCCTGCAAGTCATCGTGTCAACCTGCAGAAATGTACATTTTAAATTGAAATCTTCAGCTCTGCACCGTCAGTATTCCCAAACTTTATGTTCATCCAAACTCTCATAACTAACAAGTTTTTAATGCTTCATGTTTGTTTATTAGATTCTGCAAAATCAAAGGACAAAGAACACACTGATGAATATTAGAGAGGAAACACTGGTGAACATACATAATATAAGTAATATTATCAAAAACAAACAACACCACTTACCATAGTTATTCTAAACAGCAATTAATTCTTATTGATTTGATGTAATATTCTAATTATAAATGTCATGTTTTCATTTCCTGGGAAAATCATCATAAGTAACAGAAATAGAGGCTTGCAAATATTCATCACAGTCTAATTTATCTAAATAATATTTTTATATAACGAGTGAAAGTTCCTCAAATAATTTTCAATAATATTCTTGTTTATTGAACATGTCTGTGGGTTTAGAAAGACTTTACAAGCCGAGCTGGAATATTGATTCTCCTCATCAATGAGATGAATGAAAGTTTGGCTTTAGATGATTCTCATTCAGTGAAGAAATGTTTTTATTCTGACTGGCATCACAGAAAACGATGAAGTTAAACAGCAGATAAGTGTGGCTGCATTTCCTACAATGTCCACCAGAGAGCAGCATACACCCACAGGTCTGTTGCAAACATTTCACAACCACAGAGTGAATAATATTTATAGTTTAAAAGTGGGACGTTTTCCTTTTTAAGGTTTGAAATTATTAAAGTCTCTATTTTTGCTTAAAACGTTCAGAAATGTGAAGAAACTGAAAACTCTAACAAATGCATATTAATCAAATTTGCAAAGGAGGAAACTGTGCTAATATCTATTTGTCTTGTATATTTATCTGTTAATGCAGTTAAACAGATATTGTGCTGAATAAAGCGTCTGTTATAAAAACAACGAAAGGTTAAAATCAGCTGATGTTTCCCTGCTGAGCAGATGGAAAACAAACGTTTCTGTACGCGGCTCTGTTAGCAGAATCAGAGCAGATGTTCTGCTGATAAAGTTCGTCCTGCGAACTAATTTTAATTAAACAATCAAACCTGGTGGAAGAAATCAAAGTGTAAAGTAAAAATGAAGGAAGGATCACAGGAACGCCTGCAGTTCCAGGATATTCATTCACATCTCAGCTGTATGTGTGTTAAACACTGAAACATGTTTTAACAAGTCATTGCTGAAACATGACTATAGTCCCAGCAACTATAAAACATTAAAATATTTATATATACCTAAAGCAACATATTTCCCAAAACAGAGTAATAAACTGAGCTGTGACAGTCAGGAGGCCGGAGCTCAAACCGTCTCATGGTAACAATGACAGGCTGTTGCTCATTAACTGGTCCAGTTATTAAAGAGCAGAGACTGCAGCACCTTATCGCCCCTCGTTCCGCAAATACAGAAAACTGGACAGAAAAATCAGTCACAGGAAGTCAAGATGAAAACCTGAACCGGATCGTCAGGAAGGGATTCATGAGACCATAGAAATACAAACCACATGAAACACACATGAAACACGGCCTGAGTTACAGCATCCATCCATC
>VMRN01000310.1:60684-75365 GCA_010277015.1 Poeciliopsis turrubarensis
TGCATGGAGTTGTGGGTTCTGCATGGAGTTGTGGGTTCTGCATGGAGGTGCACGCCGGGTTCTCTGCAGGTAGTCCGGTTTCCTCCCAGGCCAGAAACATGACTGCTACGTTGATTTAACTCAGGAATAGATCGGCTCATGACTCCTTCTCTTTGTGGTTCTAATTATGAATGTAGAAATCTAATTTATTCCCCATGAATCCAAATATTGTAATTATAATTGTCTAATAGTGCATCAGCATGCAGGCTGCGGTCAGGTCTCTCCCAGATGGCTATTAGCTAAACTCAGGCTGACATCGCACCGACTGCCTCTTTGCTCTCTTATGTAAACAATCGCTTCCTAGTTTTCATCTGAACCTGTTACAGACAGAAAAACCAGATAAACGAACAGCAGAGAAGTATCTGATTATCCTCTGGGCTCAATAGAACTGGTCTTTTTCCAATTTAGTGCTCCGCAATAAAGGATGCCTGCTGCACCTTTACAGCCACACGGCATGATGGGAAAATGGAACAATATGTTTTAAAAAGCATTAAAATGTATTGTATTCAGGAGTTGTAGACTGCAGAGTTTCTGCTAAGCTAAAAAACAAATGTTGAGTCAACATGACTCAATGCAGATGGAGATGCAGCATACAGCATGCGATCCAGTGCTGGTGCTTCAGATTCAGGGTCCTGCTGCTTCTTATCAAAGTTCTTTAAAACATTTACCCAGTTTGTGTTTTATGCTAAAAACAAACCAGATGTTAAGTTATTGATGGCTGCAGCACTGTCTGAGATCAGAGCTAATCCTGAGCCACGCCTGACTGAACAACCCTACAGCATTTCCATGGAAACGAAAAGACGTTACTGAACTTCCTGAACAGCACCTCAGTCATGTTCACCTTAATGAACTGGTCCAGTAGTTTCCCTCACAAAGAAGTGTGTTCATTAGTGTCAGAATGGCTGCTGACAGTTTCTATTAAATATTCTGTAAGAAACGAACGTTGTAGCGCTGGTGGAAAATTAAAGCTGTTCTGCCTGGAAGTGTTTAAACACAATCTGCTGAACATATTTAATAAAGATCCGGTTTCCAGACAACACTGTGCTAATTGTTCTAATCATTTTCCATATGGGAAAGTTTAAAGTGGGCGGAGTCAGCTTGTAATGTCAATCACACTTTTTCCTGTCAGGCTGATGGAGAGAGCTTGAAAAGTAAGCCGAGCTCTGAGGCAGGAAACAGGCGGCAGAGAAACTGTTGGGAAGAAATACAAAACATAGAAAGTAATAGACTTACAACAACAGGGTGGAATTATAAATTAGGGCTGAATGGCTGCAGTGCTGCCTTGCAGCAGGACGGTCCTGGGTTCAAATCCCAGCCTGGGGTCTTTGGATGCATGCATGGCTCAAACGCAGAGCCGGTTTGGCCGCCAACACAACATCTGTTCATGATGCCGCTACAGTGAAGTTTAATTTCCTCAGAGCTTCAGACAGAAACAGAACTGTAACCTGAAACTGTTCTTCCAGAAGCAGCTGCTTCGTCTCTCTGTCCAACTCCTAAAAGTGTTTTTTGTGTCCCAAATCCAACGGCTGAATCACATCCTCAGGTTATACAGAATGATGCTAATGACCTGATTAACTGATTAACAATCAAACAAGATGGCGCCGGTGTGTGTGGCTGCTCGTCTGACGTTCTTACGTGTGCTTATGTTTATACTGCTTTTGACTTGTATCATACATGGAACTGAATCTCTGCTGGCGTATGATCGCAACACACTACTAGATCTCCAACCTTTAGTCCAGGATGTGGTGTTATTTGATGTTGTTGACCAACAATCCTTGCCCCCGGTTCTGTCGGAGATTCCGGGTCACCTGCTTCGAGTTCCTGCGCTGCTTACACGGCGTAGACGTCATCGTCGACGCGGTAGACGAAGCGGCCGGCTGGTGAAGCTGAAGTCTCTTCTGACGCACTGTTCTCTTTCTACCCGATCATCGCATGGACTATTTCTAGGCTCTCGGGTGCCTCTGCGTTTTTTGGATCCCGTTGATGTCTGTTTGGTGCCCGTGGTTGGTGCTGAAGCTGAAGCCCTTCTGCACCACAGCCATTGCACATCCCGGCTCTATATGCGCCGGCGGTGTCTTCAAAACCTGAGACCGCTGTGCCAGTTCTCCCAACCTGTTGAAGTCCATGCTCCAGTTCCTGTCAAGTTTGGCCTAATAAACGCCAGGTCGCTTACGAATGAAACTTTTATTCTTCGGGACTTTTTCATTCACCAAAACCTGGATTTCCTGTGTGTGACTGAGACGTGGCTGAGTGTTGGTGAGTCCAGTCTCTATCTGAGCTTCTACCAGCGAACTGTTCTTATTTTAATTCACCAGGACTTCAGGGAGAGGGGGAGGCACAGCGACTGTTTACAAACAGGACTATAAATGTAAGCAGTGTTTTCTACAGACGCCATTCCCCAGCTTTGAGTTCACGTCATTTGAGATGAGACACGTAAAGCCAGTCTTCTGTGCTGTGGTTTACCGACCCCCCAAATATAATAAGGATTTTATTAGTGACTTCTCTGACTTTCTAGCTGGGATCATAACTAACTACGATCATGTTCTTATTGTTGGAGATCTCAATATACATGTGTGTTGTCCTGATAAGCCTCTGGTAAAGGACTTGATAAACCTTCTGGACTCTTTTAACCTGGTACAGGCCGGATCTGGCCCGACACATGAGCACTGACACACACTAGAGCTGGTTATGTCCTGCAGTCTGCCTGTGGATCACCTGGAAATCTGTGACTCTGTTCTCAGATCACCTGCCTGTTTTATTCAGTGTTAGTTTGACACCTACTGCAGTTAAAACCCGCGCTGCGGCTCGGCGTTGTCGGATTATTAACCCTACCACGGCCACTCAGTTCTCTACTGCTTTTCTTCAACTTCATGGATCACCTGACTTCCTCCATTTTGATACTGAAGAGCTCTGGTCCTGGTTCTATTTCTCCTGTCAAACAATTCTGGACTCGGTTGCTCCATTAAAAACTCGGCAGCCAAAGATTAAACCTGAGCCTTGGTTTAATGACAGAACTCGTGCTGTAAGGAAGGAATGTCGCTGTGTTGAACGCAGGTGGAAAAAGGACAAACTGCAGGTTACTTTTCAAATCTTAAAAGACTGTTGGCGACTCTACCAGAACACCGTTAAAGAGGCAAAAAGGGAATACTTGGCAAATATCATCTCTTCAAACAGCCATAACCCACGTGTCTTATTTAACACCATTGACTTTATGCTTAATACTCCACAGAATGCCTGTTTGGAAGTTTCTCCTGACCTGTGTGATAATTTTCTGAAGTTCTTTATTGAGAAGGTTGGCAGTGCCAGGGCTCTTACCATAGCTCCTGACTCTAACTCCTCTGTTTCGGTCCCTTGCTCTGCTGCTTTCACTCAGTTTGAGCCGGTGACTGTCTCACTTTTAGAGGACGTGGTTGGCCACATTAAGCCAGCAGGTTCTCCCCGTGATCCTGTCCCTCCACAACTTTTCAAAGATGTTTTATCTAGCATAGTGCAGCCTGTTTGTGCAATTATAAATAGCAGTCTGTCCTCAGGTGTGGTCCCTGCTAGTTTTAAACATGCAGTAGTGCAGCCATTGCTTAAAAAACCTGGCATTGATCCTAATGTTCTGGCAAATTATCGGCCTATTTCGAAGCTGCCTTTTCTTTCCAAGGTTTTAGAAAAAATTGTATACAGTCAGCTGAAGCAGTTTTTAGATGAGAATGGTATTCTGGAGGTTTTTCAATCAGGTTTTAAAACTCTTCACAGCACAGAATCTGCTTTAATAAGAGTTTTTAATGACATCCTTCTGGCATGTGATTCTGGGAATCATGTTGTTCTGATTTTACTTGACCTCACTGCTGCCTTTGATACAGTCGATCACGACATTTTAATATCGCGATTACAGCACATTGTAGGTATTGGTGACACTGTTCTGAATTGGTTCAGGTCCGACCTGGAGGACAGAACATTTTCAGTAAATATTAGAGACTCTGAATCATCTACTGCTTCAATGCCTCATGGTGTACCACAGGGCTCAATTCTGGGTCCACTTCTTTTCTGTCTTTATTTACTGCCTCTGGGCTCCCTCCTCAGGAAACATGGGATTTCATTTCACTGTTATGCTGACGATTCCCAGATTTATTTGCCCCTGAAGCAGAAAGATGTCCAGTCCATCAAACATCTCCTGGCATGTCTCGGTGATATTAAAGCTTGGTTGGCCTTGAACTTTTTAAATTTTAACGAAAAGAAAACAGAGGTGATGGTGTTCGGACCCAGTGGCTCCTGTGAGTCCTCCTCTGTTGACCTTTGACCCTTGGAGGTGTATTTTAAACCTGTTATTACAGACCTTGGTTTTAAGGTGGACAGTGATTTTAAATTGGACAACCAAATTAGAGCCGTGGTTCAGCCCAGTTTTTATCATTTGAGGCGATTGGCATCAGTGAAATCTTTTCTTTCCAGGCAGCATTTTGAAACAGTGATCCATGTTTTTATTTCGACTCGACTGGGTTACTGTCACTCTCTATATCTGGGAGTCAGTCAGTCTTTGCTCTCACGTCTGCAGCTGGTTCAGAATGCGGCTGCACCACTTTTAACAGGAACTGGAAGGAGAGAGCATGTAACTCCTGTCCTGGTCTCACTTCACTGGCTGCCTGTATATTTTAGGATCCGTTTTAAAATTCTTATGTTTGTTTTTAAATCACTACATAATCTTGCCCCAGTTTACCTCACTGAGCTTCTTCACCCCTACATACCTTATCGGTCTCTCAGGTCTGCAGATCAGCTGGTCCTGGAGGAACCGAGATCTAGAAGGAAGCTCAGAGGGGACAGGGCCTTCTCTATTGTGGGTCCTAAGTTATGGAATGACCTGCCTTTGCAGGTTAGAGAGGCCCCTTCACTGTCCACTTTAAAGCTCGTCTTAAAACACATCTGTTTAATTTGGCTTTCAACTCCAGCGAGATCTAGTTTTATATTGTATGTTTGTTTTAAACTGTAAGAGTTTTAATTTGTTTTTATTGTGTACAGCACTTTGTATCAGCTGTGGTTGTTTTAAAGTGCTTTGTAAATAAAGTATGGTATGGTAAACTAAATGTAGCTCAAGAGTGCTGACAGTAAAACTTCTCAAAGTTGTAAGACGCTGACAACCAGGAACTGGATAAAGAACACTTGTTGATGACATCTGAGACCTTGGCCTCTCTGTGACCTTTAACCCTCCAATCTGACGCACAACAATCAACTGAGGGTTCATTTCTGCTTCTAAGCTGATCTGATTGGATGCTGGAAAACATTTTTGTGTTCAAGTTGTGCTAAAAAGAGTTAGGCTCTCAGTGAAGCTATGCTAGCCTAAAACAGCATCTCAATGCTAACTTATGTATGGATGCAGTAGACGCTAATGTTGGTGTCTACTGTCCAGATTTCTGCAGAAGCTCCATGAAATATCAGGACTTATGAAACTCTGAAATATTAACTTTCTCCACCCTGATGGTTGAAAAACCTGAAGATTAAAATCTATAAATATTTTTATTGTCTATTTATTCAGTAACCTAGCAGCAAAAATTGCTTTTTGAATCAAAAATGTTGCTTATTTCGTCAATAAGGTTTTCAATTAAAATGCAATTAATTACAGACCTGTAAATTAACTCAATTAAAATTTCTAATCCAGTCCCTCCACTAATCCCAATTGACATCTTATCTGTCAAAAACTGGCAGTTTGTTTTAAATGTGATAACATGTCTTTGTCTTGTCTTAAATATAGAGACAAATTCATCAAGAACCAAAAAACGTGGACTTGGTGAAGGGATGCTCAATTTTTATTTCAGATGTTCACCTGTGAAAAATAACTAAATGTAAAAAGGAACAAAGCATATACAAAAAGCTCACAGCTCAGGACAAAGATGTCATTGAGTCTTTAACCACGAAAGCTGACAAGAGTAGAATAACATCCTTCACCTACGCCCCCTACTCAGGTTGGGGACGTAGAAACCATAGTAACTATGGTAACAAAGTGTCGTGCCATCTTATGAAGCACAGGAAGAGCACAGGAGGAAGTCATTCGAGTCCTGCTTGATCGGTAGCATTAGAGATGACCACCTGCTGTACTGGCTCTGTTTTGTTGTCTAACGTAGACACCAGCGGCTGCTGATGTGTGGTCATGCATGACCTTCTGTACTGGTCTCTGACCATCTTGAACATGGCAATAACTTTCGTTCTGAAGTACTGACCAGAGAAGACGTAGAGCAGCGGGTTCAGCAGGCTGTTGAGAAAGGCCAGGTACACGGAAACCTGATCGCCCAGGCTGAGACTGTCAGAGCACATCTTTGTGTCCACATCACACAGCGTATCAAGGAAGGTGAAAATCTGGAAGGGGCCCCAGCACAGTAAAAATAACAGTATGACGGTGTAGACCAGCACTGTAGACTTTGTATCGTTGAAGTCGTGAATTGCGAGGTTTTCCGTCTTGTGAGCCAAAGCCTTGATTATATTCCAGCTGCTCAAAAGAATGAGCACCAGAGGAAGCACGAAGCCTAAGATGTTCAGCATAATCTGATGGGCAATCTTCCAAGAACTTCCATGGGTGTAATCTAGAATGCAGGACGTGGTATTATACTCCTCAATAAATTTGACCTTTCTGTGAACTATGGTTGGCAGACTGAGTAGCAGTCCAAACAGCCACAAAATGAAGCAGGCAATCTTAGCAAACCGCGTCCGTCTCAGCCACCGCGCCATCGTGGTTTTCACCAGCGCCAGGTAGCGGTCGATGCTGATCATGACCAGGGTGTAGATGCTGGTGTAGAAATTGAGGACAACATTGGAGTTGACCAGTTTGCACAGACCTTCTCCGTATGACCAGTTGAAATAGTTCAGGATGTACATGGCCCAGAAAGGGAGGCCACACAGCAGCAGGAAGTCGGCCAGGGCCAGGTTGCACAGGTAGATCTCTGCCACTGTCAGGCGGTCCCTGTGGGCTGCGAACACAGCCAGGACGAAGCCGTTGAGGAGAAGCCCAAACAGCGACAGGATGAAGATGTAGGGAGGGACGAGGGTGTGGATCATGTGCCAGTCTGTGGGGTCTGGACCGTCCATCTGGCTGGACAAGCTGGTGTCAGACCAGGAGGCCATAGTTGCAGGCAGAAGAGACTCTATGAGCTGGAAACAAAGAAAACCCAGTAAAAGGATGAACTGGTACTGCTGGTCGTAGAATTTTATTGTTAGATTTTGTGGTAATATTGTGATGCTGATAAAGATTATGATTTAAAAAAACAAATGTCCTGTTTTTAGGTAATTGTAAGTCAGTGACGCAGCATTCACACCATCATAAACACAAATACTTTATTCCCAATGTTTCCATGACTTTAAAAGTGAGATATCACTGAACTGCACACATTAACCACATTTAATCATATTTTGGAATTTGGTAATATTTACTGGAATTTATTGACATTTTTATCTCCTTTTGTGGTGAAGAGAAATATTGATCCTGGCGGCCAGTGAATAAAACAAACGGACCTCGGGTACTGCCATCATGACCTCTGAGGGAACAAGTTGTGATCTGTTAATTGATTCATAATGTTTGATCAACCATAAGACTATTTAAATTATGTTGGATTTTCTCCTGAATAAAAAATAAAAATAATAAAAATAAAAGATAAAGAATTGGCTCATTTTCACTTTGAATCATTTACATATCTGTGCATTTTACATCCATTTATACATGACTTAAGAAAATGCATATATCTATGTTTGAAGACAATAGTTAAAAGAAATGTCATTTTTATTGAAGTCTAAAGTAGTTGTAATAATAACTGATCTAATGCCATACACTGAGGGAATAAGAGTTTTAAGATCATAACTTAAACCAAAACTTCATTAAAGTGACTAATAATCCTCCAGATCATTTTCACATCTTCAACGCCGTAATGTTTTCAGTTCTGTTTTCTGGTCACTTCTGCCTGGACCGACTCACCTGAAGAGTTGAATGGATTATGTTTAGCACCTGTTTCTGTTTCATCGGTTGAGGATTTTGTTGCTGGTTTTGTTAACTGATCACTACAGGACTTCGGTCAGAAAGCTTTGCTGGTCATCAGGTGTTCAAATAGGTTTACTGAAGGATTATGTCTTATAACGGTGCAAATAAATCAAAGCAGTTTCTGAAAATACAGAAATAATAAATAAAGGTTCAAAATTACTATTGCAAAAATGTAAATATAACAATTCATAAGCAAGTAAAATGCTGTTTAAATTTAAATTATGCAAAACTCGGAATCAATCTACCTCTAACTTTTTTTTCCCCTTATTTCAAACAATTAGCATAAACATACATACAGGTGTTAACTCGGACAAATATTAAAATATAATAAAAACAATAAATAGAAATAATGAGGGTGTTGATAAAAGTCTAGAAAGACTATGTTTCTAAACTTTAAATATGTATACATTGGTAAAATAATACTTTTTCAGTTAGGTTTTCATAACAAAGTGTCAAAAATATATTCAAATGCATATGAAGCAAAAAGAACAATAAAGGTAAAAAACAGAAAAGAAAAAGATAACAGAGGGATCTGGTTATGAGATGAAGTTAAATTTTTGGAGACGAGTTAAAGTTTTTACCAATTTGTTATAATTAAAGTTAAGTTTTTCAACCAAGGCAATATACATTTTTAAGTCAGTACATAATATTTTCCTGGGATTATTATAAGATTCACTACATATACTGCTCAAAAAAATAAAGGGAACACTCACACAACACAATATAACTCCAAGTACATCAAACTTCTGTGAAATCAAACTGTCCACTTAGGAAGCAACACTGATTGACAATCAACAATGATTTTGTTCTCAGACATTCAACTTTGTACAGGACAAAGTTTTCAATGAGAATATTTATTCATTCAGATCTAGGATGTGTTTTTTGAGTGTTCTCTTTATTTTTTTGAGCAGTGTATATTTCATTTAAAGAAAAAGTTGAATTGTTAAAGATGAGTAAAATATGTAAATTTGATAAAACAATATTTTTTCTGATAGGAGTTTTTGCAAGCCTGACCAAAATATTGTAGGGTGAGAACATTCCACAAATAAATGTTTAATACTTTCCTTCACACTGACAAAAAGAGCAGTTGTCCTTGAAATCTGGAGAGAAGAACTCTGTAATATCTATGTAAAATCTTAAATATAAATTCTTTGATCCCATTAGTTTTATATATTTATGAGGAAATAAAGAGATTGCACTCCACAATTTTTGGCTCAAATAATCCCATCTATGTTTACTTATGGGAGTGGAGAAAGTTTGTGAGTTCTGATAAATCAGTTTGTAAATTTCTTATTCATTATTTTAGTTCCTTCAATTAAAACTGAATGAAGGTTTAGATGTTTGGTTTGTGCTAAATGGAGCAAACTATGAGGAACAGCTTTAATGACCACTTCAAATTCTTTTTGAGAAATCTCTCATTGTTGTTCATGAAATGCTCATAGGTATACCACTCACCATTACTGTTTGGGTAACTGATTTATCAAATTAACATTATCAATCCACTTATGAAGAAATAATGATTTGTCTTTATGTATTATGTAAGCATTGTTCCATATGATGCAGTAATGAGGAGTCGTGTTTATATAGAAGATTACAACATAACCTGCTGATGAAATTTAGCTAATTTGACTGGAAGTTTTCCAACTGAGAGGACAACATAATAGAAAATTTAGATGAATGGCATTCCTGAAGAAAAACAATCTACTCTTGCCGCTTTACGTTTTACATCATTACGCAGACCCCTCGTATTAACAGATAAAATGATAGCTCTGTGCTTTCCGAAAGTTAAAGAAAAGTAATTTAATAAAACCCATTTAATATGACTCCAAAAAAAAAATTTAAGCCACTACCAAAATTAACTAAACGATTTGTAAACGGTAGCATTTACTACTGAGTAAAAGATATTATTCTCCAGAAGCCCTTTGAATTCCCTTTCCATCCACATGAGCTTTACGTCCCATGAAGTGGGCCCTCTGATCAATGGTCTGGCATCCTTGTCTTCTTGAATAGGCCTTCGCCGAAACGAAGTTTGTTCTCTCTAAGATGTTATTTTTCTCCATATGACGTCCCTCCCTGAACGGTAAGCAAACAGGACATTGACGGCTCTGGTCTTACTGTCGATTCTTTTCCCCAGCCGATGAGTTACGTCGATTCCTTCTGCTGCTTTTGATACAAGATCAGGTGCAGTTTTGTGACAGATGGCTGCAACCTCCTCTTTCAGATCTTCATTCTCATGTTCAGCCAGTCCGTAGAGCCGGAGGCACCATCTCCGTTTGTAGCGCTCTGCATCTGCAGCATGTTCCTCCAAATCTTCTATTTGCGCCTCCAGTTTTGCAGTTTTATTCTTCTATTCTCATTTTTTAGGTCTTCAATTTCAGCATGCATGAACTCAATAGATATTTTAATATCCTTGATGTCAGCCTTTACCTCATCCGCTCTGTTCACCGCTTTTCAGATGGCGTGTTGAGGGTTGAGGCTCATTGTCGCAGGATTTTTGGGAGCTGTTGATAGGAGAATCCGGGAATATTTCAGGATCGGTGTCGATATTCCCGTTGCTGTAGTTGTGCTCATGCATCTTGTTCTGAGGAGTGACTGGTGTCCTGGTCTTATTTTCTCCATTTTTTCTTTGTCGCTCATCTTTTCTTTGCAAGCTAGTTTACTCAGCAGAGAGAGTGATGCTGTTGTTTTGTAAAGTTGATGGTTTCTCAGTTGCATAAGGTTTGTGAAAAGTCTGTATATTTTGGCCTGTCAGAAGTTCACACCGGTGGGAGCCGGTAAGACGCCATCTTACCGGCTCCCACCTGCTTTTAATTTCCACTCCGCCTGTTTTCTCTCTTTTTCAGTCTTAAGGCTTGGTTTGTTATTTCTCTCCTTCTCGTCCGGCTGCATCTCCTGCTTTATGGCTCTCAACCGTCCGCCCGTTGATAAAACAGTGTTTAAAGGTCGGGTCTTTCCGGAACCACCCGCCGGACAAACATCCGGTACTGCAGACCGGAACCTTCCCGTCTTACTGTTGTGTCCAAATATTAAACTCAGAAAGAAACTTATCCAGATTGTCTCTAAACTAAGTCAATCCTCTTTGAAAAACCTAATCTTTTTCCTCGCAGTGACGTCAGACCGTTAGCTGCTAACGGTTAGCTGCTAACTGTTAGCAGCTAGCGGTTAGCAGCTAACTGTTAGCAGCTAGCGGTTAGCAGCTAACTGTTAGCAGCTAACGGCTCTGATCCCCGTTTCCTCAGCTTGATGCTCGATCTGTTTTATTTTTTCTCCTTACGGATGAGGTTGAAAACTGCAGCGACAGTCAGACGATCTCTGGTGAATTTTCTCTAACGGTGAACAGAAACATCACTGCAAACCCTGTGAGATTCAGCAGAACCGTCTCCGCCCCAATCCGGCTCCAACCGGCCGAAACTCAATGCTAACGGCTAAATGCTAACGGCTAAATGCTTGACAGTTTTAATAAAATCAAACGCATTAAGAATAAAACAGACATGAACACATTATAGAAATATATCAGCGGTAAACAACTCGGTGATAAATAGCTTCTACCTGTTCATGTCACATGACTAACACCAATACTCACATCGTTAGTGAACACAAAGCGGACCAGCTGAATGTTTAGAAGAAATAAATGGAACAAAACTCCTTCAAAATAAAAGGAAGCACTTCAAAATAAAAGCATAGATATGAGACGTTGAAATACTTGAAGAATTAATAACATCACCCAGAACAAAACCAACCTGAGACGTTCTGCCTTCAGCTGGATGAGAACGCTCCTCATTTGGTCAGCCATCTGCAGCAGGTCTGAGCCGAGAGCTTCAGCTCCAGGACGCAGCAGTGGACAAGCAGATCTGCTGCCCGAGCTGCTTATTTTTATTATGCTTATTATACAGCTGAGCATAATAAAAATCAATCAACCAAATAAATCAATCAACATTACTGTTATTAATAATCTAACCAGGTGGTGTAGAACTGGGTGGTTAGTCAGTCAGACCTGCAGCAGGAATCAAAGCCTGGACGAGTTTCTCTGATCGGAGACTTTAGTCTCTGGTTCTGGAAATGTTCTGCAGCTGCTAAAAGGCCCACTCTGGGACCGAAGGGTCAGGTCAGAGGACAGCCTGACCTGTGAGGACAGAGGTCATTATGACTGAAGGCAGTTTTAGGTTCATCATATTCCAGTGCTGGAGTGACTCACTGTGGAAACATCAGATCCACCCAACAACAACAAAAATAAGAAGAAGAAGACAGGGTTGTCTTTCTTCTGGAGGAATCCGGATGTGTTTCCATCTGAGACTGACTCAGACCTGAAAATCCAGAAACACATAAAGATAGTTACAAAGTGGTTTCACCGCCTCAGTAACAAGAAGAAGACAGGGTTGTCTTTCTTCTGGAGGAATCCGGGTGTGTTGCCTGTGATTAGAGTTTTTTTAGAGTTTCACATCTGTTAGTCAGGATCCTTTGAGTTTTCTTCAGTCCTGTGGAAAAACTCCTACTTTCACTTTTGAACTGTCCTGAGTTCTGCTGCTGTTTCCATCCAATCTGATGTGTGAATATTCACTGTTCACTGATTTCCATCTAATGTCTGGTGGATCCCAGTTTTAAATAATCCATTAGTTATCAGTTATCAACCCAATATTAATACTTTCTGCACGATGCCAAGGACCTGATGTCATTTCCACGACCACATGATGTGAGTTTCCGTCTGGCTGGTAAAGAAATGAGAAGCTCCTCGTTGCATCAGCTTTCAGCCAGCTGGAGCTTTCTGCTATGGTCAGTCCTCCGTCCAATAGGAAGCTCCTATTGGCTCACCTAAACGCAGACGGCGTTTTTGGCCTGGCAGTGCAGGAGGGAGGTTCCCAGTGCAAATGTGAAATGGATGTTTTAATGTAAATGAAAGAACAAAGAAGAATCATCTGAAATGTTTTGTCCTTTTGTGGTCAGACAGGTCCAGACTGGAGTATTATTGAACAATAATCTCAACATTGTTCACCTTGTGATTTATAATACATTAGCTTCTGTTATGAGTGAGTAATCTGGTAATACGTGTTGTTTTGATTTTGGTGGAGTGACTTTATCTGGAGGCAGTTCTCATGTTTTCCTCACAGCTTGCAGCAGCCGGTTTCAACACAAGATGTCAGCCAAGTTACCAAAGCGGAGCTGCAGGGAAACACGTCGGATTCTCCCAAAGCAGCAGCAAATGGAGCTGCCAAACTCACCACTGTGACATTTTTCAGTCATGCAAATTGACACAAGTAAAATATTTCTGACATTTTCAGAGATGCCTTTTCTCTTGTCAGGTTTCAGATGAAAACATGAATCTTTCTTTCCGCTCTGCATCTGTATTGTGATAAAACCGTCTGCGTCTGTTATCACCTTCAGACATGTTCTGTCTTGACTTTACTAACAGCTGTGTTTTCAGAAAGAACGCCACGGAACCACTTTCCTGTTTTTAATTGATCCAAATGATCATAGCAGAGAAAATAAATCAAAAGGGAAACTGCTGCCTCCGTGACCTGCAGACAGAAATCTGACCGGGCCTTTTCCTGACACCTTTCTGTCTTTATTATCAACAAAATGGAGAAAAACCTTCTGCTGTGAGTTGTTCTGTGTTTGATTTGGCGTTCAAAGAGTCAAACTGCTCTGAGCTGATTCTCCTGCACTGGAAACATTTCCTCCGTCTTCTGCTGATTCCCACAATCACAGGAAAAAGAAGTCGCTTGTTGGAGCCGAGCTACGCATCTGAGCGGCTGCCAATATTCAACATCTGATTCATGTGTGGTGGAAACTCCAGCCAGCCAGAATAGCAAGCAAGCCGGGCGTTTGGCCCTTCATATCTCACTCCTGTACGAAGGAATGAGACGGAGGAAGCAGAACGGTAAACTTGCTCTCAGAGTCACAACGATCTCAGGTGTTGAATTCATCAATGTTCAGAATTAAAAGTAGAACTGAAGCTGGAAAAGATCTAAACTTTGAGAACAGAGAGTTTGTTCAGCCTCAGCAGCTGCAGGAATGGCTTCGGCTAAGATTATTGATCCACATGCAGGAACTGATCAGAAGTCTGAAGGACGTTGATAAAAGCTATTCCCTGACAGAAACATTTTACTCATGTTCCAAAGAAAGTTCAGGCTGTTTCTTTTCTCAGAATCACAGTTGGATTTAGATCTAGACTTTAACTAGGCCATTTTTACCCATGAATCATCTTTGGTCTAAACCAGGAGAGCCTTCCTGGTCCTCGAGGGCCGGAGTCCTGCAACTCCGAGATGCCTCCCTGGTCCAACACACAAATCAAACAGCTGAATCACCTCTCAGTGCAGAGTCCTGGTTCTGTTGAAGTAGAGACTCAGGAGACCTGGAGTTGTCCACCGCTGGTCTAAAGCATCCCATAATATCTCAGGCTGGTCGTCCTGCTGGAAGCTGAACCTCCTCCAGTCTCAGGTCGTCTGCAGGATTTAATTCCTCACTTCCTCATCATCATGTTACAATCTGAGCTGATACAATGTGACCCCACCGTGCCGGGCCGCCATGTCGTGCCGGGTCACTGGACCACCGGGCCGCTGCCGCGCTGGGCCAGCGGTCCGCCGCGCCGGGTCCGCGGGTCACCGGGTCACCGCGCCGGGTCACCAGGCCAGCGGGTCGGCGC
>VMRN01000310.1:75765-96399 GCA_010277015.1 Poeciliopsis turrubarensis
GTGTGTGTGTGTGTGATATCTGCTCTTTCTGTCCATTCAGGTCGTAAACTCAGATTTAATCCAACAGTTTGCCTTTGCTCCATATGCATCCAAATCGCTTTTCCACTAATGTCTCTAAAAGAGCCAAGAAAACTTTAAACTCCTCTAAAACATGTTCTGTAATTGAAAGCTTCATAATGATTTAGTTCTTCTGAATTCTTAAAAACAGAGAACTTATAGAAATCAGATACATGTTATTTCGGCTTCCAGAAAGAGAAACCCAGACGTTGACTTTCTCGTTTAATGCCTCGACACATAAACATGAATTGCACCACGATTTGCTCAGGATTCTACATTCATTGTAGCTTCTTCTCTTCTGTTCTTGGCGGGTCAGAAGGAAACTGATTTTGTGTTTCTGCGTTTTGCTTCAGGTCCTGTGGAGTTCAGAAAGGTCATCAGAAAGGTCATCCACGTCGTTCGTTTCCAGCTCGCTGGGTTTCATCCAAACCAGAGGTGATGACTTCAGTCTTATCGCTATTATCTCTTGTGACTCCAGTTATGGCTAATAGTGACCTGATAAGGAACATTTGTATTTCATCTCTGACAAATGTTCACTGATGGTAAAAACTGTCAGGGACTCAATTAACATTTTAAACCAGTTGGTTACATGATCTGTAATTAATTAATCACATTTGAACCAAAAACCTTGTATTGATAAAATAAGCATCATTTTTAGTTAAAAAACAAAATTTTTGCTGGTAAATTACTGAATAAACAGACAGATGAGCTCAACAACAAAGATATGTATCATTTTTAATCTTCAGGTTCTTCAACCTGCAGATTGCAGTAAAGTTTATCCCCAGAGTTTCAGAACTGTGGGCTGTAGTCACTGACATTAGCGTTAGCTGCTTCATGTTAGCACTGAGATGCTATTTTAGGCCTGAAGAGCTTTGCTGATAGGCTAACTGTTTTTAGCACAACTTGAACACAACAGCAGTCGTTCGGAGCGTCTGATCAGGCGTCTGCTGATCAGTTTAGCTGCTGATGTCCAGATTTCCACCACAAGCTGAGACTTTTTTCAAGCAAATTGAACAAGTGGAATCAAATCCAGGTTCTTATGTTCAGGTGTTGATGATATCACAAGAGGCAGAAGGATACGGTTGACCAGGAGACATTGGAAAATATCGGATGAGTAATTTTTGAGAGATTCTGAAGGATTTTAGTTTTGTATGTTCATCTTTCCATGTTTGAGTCAGAGTTTGTCTAGAACAGGGGTGGGCAATCCTGGTCCTCGAGGGCCGGTGTCCTGCAACTCTTGGATGTCTCCCTGGTCCAACACAGCTGAATCAAATCGCTGAATCACCCCTAAATGCACTCAAGTTCTCCAGAGTTCTGCTAATGACCTCATTATTTGACTCAGGTGTGTTGAAATAGAGAGACATCTAAAAGTTGCAGGAGACCGGCCCTCCAGGCCTGGAATTGCCCACCCCTGGTCTAGAATGACTCTCACACCAGACATCCTAGTCTCACACTGACTGGGATGTCTGATCTGACGAATATGATGGTGACCATCAGAGGTTTAGCTAAAACTAATTAGCATGTTGATGATGCAGCAAGAAGCTCCAAACCAGAACAGATTAACAGATACTTCTCTGGCCCTTCCTGTAAAGATCATCAGTGTTGTTATCTTTTATGACATGTTGACTGAAGATGATCAGTTTGATGATGACGTGATCCAAATCCGGCTTTCCAAGTGGTCTGAAATGATTCCCACACTAAATGTTTTACTGCATTAGAAGCAGGACTTTAACTTTACTGTTGAGGAGAAGATTAGTTAAACATCTGAATACAGGTTTGGCTCAGTTTGTTCTCCTACTGCTGTATGGGAGCAAACTCCTTCCAGGTCTGTGTGAAATATGCATCAACAGGCTTTGGTGAAACACAGACACACCCAGTCTGCATTAAGACCCATCGCAGTGGTAGAGGATTCTGGGAAACAGTCTGGGTTGACTGTATGTAGCTTCATACTCTGAAAACGAACATAAAGAACATTTCGAACATTTCTTCCTTTCCTGATGAGTGTGCTGACTTTTCGTGTCGTTCACTTCGGCCCTTCAGCTGCAACATTCTGAGGACTTTTCAAGATTTTATCAAACATTTATGTGTTTCAGCTACATCTGCATTTGGGTTTCAGCCATTGGATACGTTTTATTTATCCCGGAGTTTCCAGCTGTTTAATTTACTCTGCCATCACCGATACTCAGTCGTGTCATGTTTATAAAAGCCAGACATTTTTCCTGCGTATTCTAACTGATTCAACTCCTGATGCATCACAGTCTCAGAGCTCAGCTTGTGAAATGTTGGAAGGCTTTCTGGAGTGAAGCTGCTTTTTGTCTCCTCTGCAGACATTTGAGTCACCCGGTGATGACTCAAGATTAAATAATGTTTGAATCAACACTTGAAATCACAAGAATTAATGGGTCTAAAACACGCAGCGTGCGCTAACTTTTTTAGTCTGTATCTTCCCAGAGCAGAATTGTTTCACTTTGCCATTGAACCTCATTCCTGTTTCATCAAACTGTTCACAGTTCTGACAAAAACCGACTCCAGCAGTCTGTGAGGCTCCGTTAACGTTAACCTGTTCTAACTGGTGCGAACTTCGTTCTTGGTTTTCTGTTGGACCGGAAGCCAAAATGGATCGGTTATTTTAGGCTTTTCGTTCGTCTGACCAGGAAATCATCCAAGTTAAAACAAACACATAGAATATGTGAACATATAGACAGAAACCATGAAATACGATCCTGATGCAGCAGCGTTAGGCGTGAATATGGCTGCAGAATTAGAGCAGGTAAAGAAAACGGCGTTAGTAGAAAACAAACGCTACTTTTTCTGCAGATATTTTTCCATTTGCTTGCATCACTTTTTATTTTCACAACTATTTTCATCCGTAGTGCATGTGGTCAGGCCAGTCTTCCTGTTTGCCATACCCAGTCTCCATTATCGGGCCGGCTGGGTTGCGCCCTCGCCCACAGCCCACAGTGAGCTGACGCTGTGCCGTCAGATCCTGTTTGGATAGAAATGTAAAACGAGACGGTGCGCCGACCGCAAACCACCATGCTTGTGTGTCACAGTTGGAAAATGTGCTGTAACTGCAGAGGGTGAGTCAGAGGCAGCAGAAAAACACTCGGCCAGTTCCCGTATTTACCTCTGCCATTTAAAGCCACAATGGATTTTTTGATTGCTTTTGGTTGTAATGGATATTTAATTTAAGGCTTTGTCAATGAGAAAAGCAACTTTATTAAGTTTTCACTCACTACTCTCTAAAACTGAGTATGGAAAGCTTTTTTACAGACATTATTTCACAGAAACCATTCACTTCATCTAACTTACTTCCATATTTGCAGCACATGAGCACATTTTCAATTACAAATTACTCAACAGTAAAGAAAAATAGCTTATACTTTATAGTTTATAATAGTAAAACAAAAGATTTGGCTTTGAAATGCAACACTTTTCTGCAAGTAACATTAAAACCGTGTACACTTTATTATCATATGAACACATATTTACGTCTCTGCTGAGCGGTTCGTCGTTTGGTTTCAGACTAACGTCTTGAGTGTGGAGGATAAATTGGAGCGAGTGGACTCAGACGTTATCCTTCTCTTGATGCTCCACTGGCTCACGAGTTCCCGAACTTTCTTCCTGAAGTTCTTCCCGACGATGACGTAGAGCACTGGGTTCAGGACGCTGTTGAAGAAGCCCAGGTAGGTGAAGATCTGGTTGCAGATGTCCAGCGCGGACGACAGCTGACACCCTCCCAGGACTTTGACCCGCTCCAGGATGTTCAGGATGGTGACGAGGTGGAACGGCACCCAGCAGAGGAGGAAGGCCAGCAGGACCACCAGAACCAAGATTGTGGCCTTCTGCTCTGTCTTCTCAGCGTTGAACCTTTCTATCGACTGCTTCTTCAGCGCCCGGATGATCCTCAAAGTGCAGAACAAGATGATGGAAACAGGAATGACGAAGCTGAGAACCAGCAGCATCCAGTCGTAGAGAATCTCTACGGTCAGGTTGGGGTATTCCAGGTAGCAGGCGTAAACTCCATACTCAGGAAAATGCCTCACCTCCCTGAAGATGAATGTTGGGATGCTGAGCAACAAGCCGAAGCCCCACGTTAGCAGGCAGCCTAGCTTAGCATACTTTGGCCTGCGCATTCTGCCATGCGACAAAGCGTGCACCAGCGCCACATACCGGTCTATGCCAACCAGAACCAGGAAATAGATGCTGCAGTAGACGTTTAACTTGATGCCCACATTGACGACTTTGCACATGAACTGACCGAAAGGCCAGTTGAACTGATTGTAAATGTTGATGGCCCAGAAGGGCAGACAGGACACCAGAACCAGGTCGGCAGCAGCCAGGTTGCTCAGGTAGATCTCGGCCACTGTGCAGGGCTTCTTATGGAGGATGAAGACCATGAGGACGAAGAGGTTGAAGAAGATTCCCAGAATGCTGATGGTCAGGATGTAGACCGGCGCTCCGCTGGCCAGCCAGTCCCAGGCCTCCGGGTTGGGACAGCCCGTGACGTTGGCGCCGTCATAGTCGCCATACAGCGCTGTGGCGTTGAGGTCAGGGAAGCTGCAAAGAAACACAATATACAACACAAACTGTGTTTAATATGGGAAAAAGATATGATGAAGTTCACTGGTTTCAAATGACATTCCTGCATTTTGTCACATTTTAAACAGTTAATTAAAATTTTATGTGACAGAACAAGTGGTGCATAAAAGTGAACTGAAGGAAAAGGAAGCATGGTTTTGAAAAAGTTTATAAATAACAATATTTAAATATTTGTCGTCAGCCCCTTTTACTGTGACACCAAAATAAAAATCAGTGTTGCTGACTCTGTTCAGTCAGCAACCACTGCAAACATCTGGAAGAGGAGAGTATTAACCAGAGAAACGGCTGATCACAGTCGATGGAGGAGCTGCAGAGATCCACTGCTCAGGTGTAAGAGCCTCTCTCCCCACCAGTCGTTTAAATCTGGTCTCTGACGTCCCACTGAAAGTCTGCTTCACATTCTGGAAGAAACGGTGAGCATGTGGAAGAAGCTGCTCTGGCCAGATGACATCGTCCCCGTGATGAAACACGGTAGTGGTTGTATTATGGATGTGCAAAGTAACTCCAAAGAGTTCCAGGTCTGCAGGTGGTTCCAAAAAATGTTGGAGAGCCACACTTTTCAGATTTTAATGTGGGAAAATGAACTTGAACTCCTTTTTTTGTTTTATATTTTAGTTTAATTTTAGTAACTTCAGAAATGTTCTGACTTTATTGTGAGAGCTAAAGTGGCGCCTCGTGTTTCCAAACAAACCAGATTTTTTCACTGCGTGTTCCAGTCCTGTGATCTGCTGTGGAGACTTTCTGGAAATCTGAATCGATATTAATGACAGTCAATGGAGCTGCTGCAGAAACAGAAACATTTTTAACGGATAAAACCTGAACAGAACCACAGAGCCTCTCCCTGCTGCTGCAGAACCTGCAATAATTAACATGATCGCTGCTTCCTCTGCATGGCGAATGTAATTGTTTTACCTGATTCATGCAGCTGAGTTAATTACCATGTTACAGTCATGAGCAGCAAAACAAAGGAAAAAACAAAAGTCTGTTTTCTGTCATCATGTTTGATCTGTTATTAAGCTTCATTAAATAAAAAATGTTTTTTATTTAAGTAAATTTTTGATTGTGTACATTAAATAGCTCAGAACATATTATTGGTGGATATAATTTGCATTATACTGGATTCATGTAACTATAAGGTTATGTCATGAGGAAAAGTGAATAAAAAGTGGGAATATAAATAAGTTTTTCACTCCATTTAATATGTAAAAGAAATGTTTTGACATTCTGTTAGTATCTTCAAAGATAATAAGATAAAAAAAATTAGTATTTAACTCAAAGTTATAAAATTAGAACCAGAAATCAAAGTTTTAAAAAAGAACAACTTTTATTTACAGCTTATTTAACTTTATTTCATCTTGTTCTGTCTCAGAGTTACATTAACTGTAAGGTATTTTAAGTGTAAAAAACAATCTTTCCACACATTTTTTGCCCCTTTTATCATCCCAGATCTGCTGGTTCCTGCCTGCAGCAGCGTCTCCCAGAGGAGATAAAGTGTGTAAAGCGATAAGATGTTGTACCTGGTAGCTGGAAGAGTCATTTCTCCTGAGTCCAGATGCTGCGATTCCCAGTAACACGCTGCTGTGTGGGGCTGACTCGCTCCTCTGAGGAATCTGCAATTAGTGTGATGTCAGCCAAAAAGGCAAAGCCAGTTTATAGTTGAGCCAGCAGCGCTGCGGCCCTTCTGATTGGCTCTCAGCTCCTGCTGTCTGCCTGCACACTGAACTCTGACATGATTTATGGCTGCATTTATATAAACACATGTAAAAAAAAAAAACAAAAAGAAAACCCAGCCACTTTTAAGAGTTTACAGAGATTCTTTGGTTTTTGCCTTGTTTTGCCTGCTCAGTCACAAAGGACTGAAAGAACCACAGTTCTGGTTCTGTTGGACCTCAGAGCAGCAGCTGACCGTGACATTCCACTGAAACAGCTGGAGAACCGGGCCGGACTCTCTGCTCCAGTTCTGGACTGGTTCAGGTTTACCAGCAGAACCGGGACTTCCTCATGTCACATGTGGAGTACCTCAGGGCTCTGACCTCTGGCACCTCCTGTTCAGCATCTACATGCCCCACTGGCTCAGATTATAACAGGAACTAAGATTAGCTACCATGACGACACACATGATGCACAGCTCTACATCATGAAGTCACCACATGAGTCTGAACCGTCCAATCACTGACCAGATGCTGAGAACAGATAAATGTGGAAGAACCAAAACTCCAGATGAACAGAAGCTGAAGGTTTTATCTTAAAGAGGAACAATCTAGAATTATAGATCTAGAGTCAACTCACAACTTCAGTTATTGCAACTGGAAACGAGAGTTCAGGATGAACACTGCCCTGAACCTTCAGAGCCACATAAAGGCAGTCACAAAGTCAGCCTTCCGTCTCCAGAAGATTTCCTAAACCAGTCTCAGATCCAGCTTGACTCCGATTGGTCCAGCTTGTGTCTGGTTGGTCCATCTTGTGTCCAGTTGCTCCATCTTGTGTCCAGTTGGTCCATCTTGTCTCCGGTTGCTCCATCTTGTGTCCAGTTGCTCCATCTTGTGTCCAGTTGGTCCATCTTGTCTCCGGTTGGTCCTTCATGATGACAGATGTTCTCTAATATTCTCCAACAAATCCATATGCCTGCCACACTTTTCTTAACTTTGTTTTTATGTTAAAAACTGAATTTTTCGTCCTCAATTTTTTGCTCCGGCTCATAAAATCTCAATAAAACATATCTGAGTTTGTTGGTACAAAGTTCAATGGGTAAGTGACGTTTCTGTCAGGGTGACAAACACTGACACCAGGCATTTATTAGATGGTTAGTAAACTGGCTGGTTGCGGTTTTACTGAGACAGAAAGTCGCCACCAGAGACACTTCTCAAGTTTAAAAGGTCTTTTACTTCAACAAGCAAAGTGTTCTGGTTTGCAGCTCTTCACGCAGACAGGAGTGGGCGGCATGTTTCTGAAAGCAAGCTGCAGATTTTTTAAGTGAGAGATGATTTCCAGATGGTAGATGGAGTAAAACAGAGTACAAACACACAAGGTGAGCAGAAAGGATCATTTCCAGAGATACGACTGAGGCCATCGAGGAGGATCTTATGGCGGCGTTACCACTGTTGTAGATATGTGAAAAAATAGTCATAAATTTCCAAGGTTTTTCTAGAAAATGTTTTAGATTAATCTCAAAATTTCTGCGTTTTTCTTGTTTTTTGCTTGCAACATGTTGATCTGCCTGGAGGTAAATACATCTGAAGGTTATCAGCTGTTCTTCCTTCTCATCATCTGGTTCTGATCTGGTCGCCACGCTGCCGGACCTGAATAACTAAAATCCATCCTTAGCCGGCGGCGGCCATCTTTACTGACATGAGCAGAGACAGAGCAGTCGCTTCCGAGCAACAGAACCACGATCCGCCTTTTCAGAGTATTAAACTTGACTCCACGTCGTGTCGGATAGACCAGTTTTCTGAGGAACCTGGAGAACACATTGTGCTTATTAGCAGCAGTGATCAGTTTCTGCACCATGTGATTCAGTTACTCTGAATATTTCATTCTGAGATGCAGCACTAAGTGCAACCTGTCATGATTGGGAAAGTGCATTGAGTTCCAGAAACCATTGGGAGGAAATATGAAACCATCTGATGTGCTTGCAAAACTTGCGTTATCTGATTATCTGCTCAAATGTATGTCTGCTGTCAGTAGATTTGGATAATTCCATCATTTGTTTTCGGCTCTGTTGTTTTGTTGTGGTTTGGATTATGTCTCACATCAAACCTCAAGACTCAGTCATTTAAAGAGGAGGTTTGCTGGTGTTGTTCGTGTTTGGCGTCTCCTCTGATGAAGCAGCCTGATGTCGCTCAGCAGGTCTGTGGTGGGCGTGTCTGTAGTGGGCGTGTCTGTAATGGGCGTGTCTGTAGTGGGCGTGTCTGTGGTGGGCGTGTCTGTAGTGTCTGTAGTGGGCGTGTCTGTAGTGGGCGTGTCTGTAGTGGACGTGTCTGTGGTGGGCGTGTCTGTAGTGTCTGTAGTGGGCGTGTCTGTAGTGGGCGTGTCTGTAGTGTCTGTAGTGGGCATGTCTGTAGTGGGCGTGTCTGTAGTGGACGTGTCTGGTGGGCGTGTCTGTAGTGTCTGTAGTGGGCGTGTCTGTAGTGGGCGTGTCTGTGGTGGGCGTGTCTGTAATGGGCGTGTCTGTAGTGGGCGTGTCTGTGGTGGGCGTGTCTGTAGTGTCTGTGGTGGGCGTGTCTATGGTGGGCGTGTCTGTGGTGGGCGTGTCTGTCAGCCATGTTTGCCTCTCATCTCTGCTGGAAACCATGGAGCTCCTGGTTTGATTCTGATCCTTCTTCTCCCTGGAAATGTGTTGTTTTCCCAGGACACACCCAGAGTTTTAGCATGATTCAGAACCGTTCCACAGGATCGAGATCAGAACTGACCCAGAAGCTTAATGTCAGCCTGCTGCAACTGGACCGGACCAGACCCGGTTTACTGTCCTGTTTGAGCTCCAAGCTGTGCCTTCATCTGTTACCTGGAGGATCTGCTCCTTTCTCCCCATTTAATCCACCTTGTGGAGCGAAACATGATGCTGCCACCACCGTGCTTCACAGTTCATGCAGTATTCTGCTTGTCGTAGCTCTATGTTGTCATCTCATAGAAGTTTTCTGCAATGTGTTTTTGGCTTGTTCATGTTGGCAGCTTCCAATTTCAGTCAAGGTTGAAGGTATCAGTCAGGAGCAGGCACCATTTGAACATCAGACTTTCATGTTCAGCTGAAGGTTGTTTCAGGTGAGCGAGTCTCCTGCGTTTCTCACAAATACAGGAGAAATGTCTTATTAAACCACAAAGTTACTCATTTTAATGAGTTTTAAATCTCATAAAACTGTAATGTATTTACTGTAAACAAAAAAGAAGGTCGTAACAGTGTCAAGTCTAATCAAAGTTCCCTTGTGTAGCACCTTTCAGCAACAAGGCACAGTAAAAGGTTTAAACCTCACAGGTCGTCTGAGTGACTGGAGATGGTCAGACAAAGTGTGTTTGTCCTTTTCAGAAGGTTTAACCTGTCAGAGAAATATATTTAATATCTAATTTTAATAAGATCCAAAAGCTGTGATTTGCTGTAACTTCCTTCCCAACATTCAACTAAAAGAAGTCATGAGAACATGATCCAGCCTTGTTTTTAAAAATCATCGCTGATTTTCTCCACCTACATAAAGGAGCCGCAGACGCTCGCTGCGTCTTTCGCTAAAGGAGCCGCAGACGCTCGCTGCGTCTTTCGCTAAAGGAGCCGCAAGGAGCCGCAGACGCTCGCTGCGTCTTTCGCTGAAGGAGCCGCAGACGCTCGCTGCGTCTTTCGCTGAAGGAGCCGCAGACGCTCGCTGCGTCTTTCGCTGAAGGAGCCGCAGCGAGCCGCTTCTACCAGCGGCTCATCGTGTGATCTGAAAACCTTCAGCTAGAGTTTCTCTTTTATTTTCAGGGAAGGGAGAGATAAAAGGAAAAACAAGTTTTGTCTCTGCACACAGGTCATCTAGTCCTGTCTCCTGAGTGATTTCTCGCTGGTTGGAGGAACATTCTGCTGTTGGAGATAATCAGGCTGCAGAGACATTCTGCAACTGTGGGCCAAACCTTTCAACATAGCATCGGGTTCAGCAGTAGAAACTTAAAACCTTTAAATAAAGAAACTACTAATGTAAGAGTGATAACGACACATAATAATTCTAACAATTCATTATCCCTCCCACAAAATCAGGTTTTCTGAATGTTTGTCATCAGCTGGAGTTGAGTGTGTTAGTGATGGTGGATCAGGTCAGAGCGGCTCTGCTCACACACACTGAGTCAGATCAGGACCAGAACTGATCCGACTTACTATCAGTTTGTGGAAAAACGTTAAGAAAAACTTCTATTATCAGAAATGTTATGACTATCAGCAGAAATCTATAAATATTCTGGTCCAAGAAGTCATTTTGCTGATTGAAGCATGCAGTTGTGCTTGTAAACATGAGAGTGTGTGTGGGGTGGAGGAGGACGGTTGCCATAGCAAACTAAAATCTCTGATGGGATTCGAACTGTCCATTACGTTTGGTGCTTTCAGTGTTTGATGCTTTCAGTGTTTGGTGCTTTCAGTGTTTGGTGCTTTCAGTGTTTGGTGCTTTTAGTGTTTGGTGCTTTTGGTGTTTGGTGCTTTCAGTGTTTGGTGCTTTCTGTGTTTGGTGCTTTCAGTGTTTGGTGCTTTCTGTGTTTGGTGCTTTCAGTGTTTGGTGCTTTCTGTGTTTGGTGCTTTCTGTGTTTGGTGCTTTCAGTGTTTGGTGCTTTCTGTGTTTGGTGCTTTCAGTGTTTGTTGCTTTCAGTGTTTGGTGCTTTCTGTGTTTGTTGCTTTCAGTGTTTGGTGCTTTCAGTGTTTGATGCTTTCAGTGTTTGGTGCTTTCAGTGTTTGGTGCTTTCAGTGTTTGGTGCTTTCAGTGTTTGGTGCTTTCAGTGTTTGGTGCTTTCAGTGTTTGGTGCTTTCAGTGTTTGGTGCTTTCAGTGTTTGGTGCTTTCTGTGTGTGTTGTGACCCATTAGAACCTCTAACTGTTGGAAAACACCAAGCGATGAATCTGTTATTTCCTGCAGCGATAATCACATCAGCCTGATGTCATTTCGGACCCGCCTGCGTCTTTCTGCACCAGTAACGTCCCAGTTTAATCAGATTGTGTGTGCTGGGGAGAACAGCTCCACCATCAGGCCTCCAGATCAAAACTCTGATCTGAAGATTCATCCAGCTCAGATAAACAGCAGAACAAACAATTCTTCAACCAAATGTAATAAAAATAATCAATTTATAAATCAGTTTCAGGTTTAAAACCTGCAGACTCTGATCATCTACAGTTTAATGACTAATGACTGGATGCTACTTTGTTATAAAACTTTCTGTGGTGTTGCGTTTCCACCTGGTTGTTGGGACACATGGAGATAATCTTCACTGATTGGTGATGTGATCAGCAGCTTCAGAGTGAAAACCTGCAGCTGATTGTTTTATCTGCCATTGTCTTCCTCACCGGTACAGCAGGGCGTCTCCATGGAGATGGACAGACCAATCAGGCTGGAGGAAGAACGTCCTGGTGTTGGAGCAAATTCAGTTTCCTCCTTTTCTTAGTCGACCTTTCCTCTGTTTCCTAAAAGAAACAAAGCGTCTCGTTTGATGAATGTCTTCACTCTGATGTAAACAGTTTTTTTAAAGTTAATGTGATATAAGATTATATGACAAAGAATCATCAAAAACAGGAATTAGCTGCACGACATGAGAAAAACACAACCTGTTATTGTTTGTTAGTGTGACTGACTGCTACTGTGAGCCAATAATGAATGTTTCCACATTTAGAACCAAATCAGACGTAGGAACAAAAACAAATTGAAAATTATTTTAGGAATCCTAAATGATTTCAGGTCAGGCAGTGAGCAAAAGGTCATATTTCTTTAGATACAATGTCTATATATAGAAAAACCACAATAAAGACAATAAATCCATAATAAAAACATTATGAAGCTGCAATAAACAACATGAGTGTGAAAGTTGTCATTTTGTCTGTTGAAACTGTTCTCCAGTGTTAAACTCTCATAAAAACGACCACAAGCGTGTGGCTGATGCTCATGCTGTTCAGAACCGCCTCAGTTCAGAACCGCCTCGGTTCTGAACAACATGAGCGTCTGGACCCGGAGCCCGGCGCTGTCTGGAAATTTGCTGCTCATTTCCTGTCTCCTCCTGCCTGTCTGTTGAGCTCGTCGATGTGCGGCGTGTCGGCCGTTAGCCCCTCTGCGCCGCCGCCTGCTGAACCAGGCTGCTTGCAGACAACAGGACTCGACTCGCCCTGGAAACCCGAGTTATTGTTTTAACAGCTGCTTCTGCCAGCAGGGCCTCTGCATGGAGGAGTGAATGTTTGCAGAGATTCGGGTTTAAATGCAGGGAGGACTGAAGCACCTCTGCTGGTCAGTGTGAGTCGCCCAATAAATCAGCTGCATCCATACAGGACAGGTTTTCAGCCTTAAGCCCAGAGCCGTGTTGTCTTCATTCTTCTGTATAAACAGTCCAGCAGAGTCTGACGTTGAGAGGAAAAGAGAAATGGACGCGTTTGCATCAACAGTCGAAGCTAAAAGTTTGCATTTCTGGCTCAAAGTGTTTATAGCAGGAAAGTGTGTGGGAGTTCGATGATTTGGAAGGAATTTTCGGTCCTCAAGCCTCGAACAGGTTTTCTGTGGTTATGACTCAAACTCTGCCCTCATAAAATAAATGTAATTAAGCAGAAAAAAAAGATTAAAAGTCGAGAAAAAAAATATCTGAAGTCGAACAGTTTCTGAAGCACAACTTCTGGAATGATCTTTGACCTCTGGTGAGAGCCTGCAGTCTGTTGGTGAAAGGAAAAACATTTTGGTTGTTGTGGTAAAACTTTGAACCGTGAGGCTGAAGCGACTTGTAATTCCTGTTCTTAGATACTTAGAAAAACATTACGCAACATTCAAATGTAAATATCAACATCATGTGAAGCATAACATTTTTATAAAAAGACAAAACTTAAGGAAATATAAGTGATACAGCAGAGCAGCATCAAACTGTTTCCTCCTTTCAGATCCTGGTTGAGATCCAGACTGATCCGTATATTCAGGGTTCAGTTCAGCTTTATTTATAAATCCCATTCAAAACAGCTGCTGAACCCAAGCACTGCTCATAAAAATAGAAGTAATAAGATTGTACAAAAATAAAACAAGAACATTAAAAGCATAAAACATTAAGAAAAGAAAAGAAAGATGAGAAACTAGGACCAGCAGGAAACGTTTCATCAGTTTCTCTGCTGTTTCCCTTCTGACTGAATACAGTGATTGAAGTGATTGAGCAGCTCTGGATGCAGCGATGAGTCGCTCTGCAGGGCAGGGCTGGAGAAACACTGAACCACAGATAAAATGTTTGGGAGTATATCCACTCCTACATCATTACCCAGCATGCATCATCCCTAAAACATCTAAAAAAAACCCTTTCTGATATGAAGTATGTCATGAATCAAAATTTTATTTAATTGAGAATAAATGTTAACAAGACATGTTGTAAAAATAAGAGATATTTTCTGTGTGTCAGATTATGCAACAGCTGCAAAAACATGAGTTTGTGTGCAGGTTGAACTTTTATTATTAATACCTCAGATGAGTTCTGTTTTTACCTCCCCTATGATCATCTAAACCCCGTAATGTCACTTTGTGATGCACTAATCTCATTCTTATTGCACTATATGCTACAAATATTATTTATATTCACATGAACATTAAAATGAGCCGCTGTCAATCAAACAGACCTCTGGGTCCCTCTACTGGCCAAAACTCATAATGCAACACTGAATACAACCAGATGAATGAAGGAAACAGACTGGCGACCTGTCCAGGGTGAACCCCGCCTCTCGCCCGGAACGCAGCTGGAGATAGGCACCAGCAACTCCCGACCCCGTTAGGGAGAAGGGTGGTCAGGAAATGGATGGATGGATGGATGGATGAATGAAGGAAATGTCTCTAAAGTTAGTTTATAAAAGATGAAGTTATTGAAAATAAATTGGTTTCCATTAATACCATATTAGACCATAATTGATCTTATATGGTTTTGTGAAACCAGATATTTTATTTGGAACCAGCTTGTTTCAGTTTATTCAAACCTCCATCATAAACTATAAATAACATTTTAAACATGAGAGTTTTATGATGACTGAGCAGAAAACAACTTGAATCACTTCAGGTTATTTTCTCTCCATCTGTTCGGTTCTGTCGATCCATCCTGTAGTAAACTCTCTCTCTCTTTATATATATATATATAGATATATATCCCTCTCTCTCTTTATCTCTCTCTCTCTCTCTCTCTTTATATCTCTCTGTCTCTCTCTTTCCCCCTCTCTCTCTCTCTCTCTCTCTCTCTCTCTCTCTCTCCTTCCCTCTGTCTCTCCTCTCCTCTCTCCCTCTCTCTCTCTGCCAATCAGGCATCCGGAGCAAACATTTCAGTCTCCATGGCAACAGCCGCTGAGTCCCAGCCGCTGTTAAAAGCCGTCACAGTGAGAACCTGCTTTCTCAGTTTTGTGTTTCAGTTCGGTGGTTTTGCTGTAATAACTAACAGGTGTGTCTGCTCTCTGGCTCCCCCTGCTGTTCAAACAGGAAATCATTGCGCTAAAAATAAACCATCAGATCCAGCAGCCAGTAAAGATCAGACCAGTAGAGGGCGCTGCGATGAAGACACATGATGGGATGATGTTCATCTTGTTTTTTCACTGCATTAAGATAAAAATCAACATATAAAATAAACTCCTATCCAAAATTCTGATGAGTTTGAATGAGAATAAATCTATTTGTTTTGAATTGTGAGTCCATATCAAACCTCCTCCCACATCCGCATCGATTTTCCTCCAGAACCCAGAAAATGTCATTTTTCAGCTTTTCCTTTGTTAAGTATTAATAAAGTATTTTTTACAAAAATGCAAAATAATTGAAAAACAATCTAATAATCTCCTCTGGTTTTGTTTGTCGCTTCAGTGGTGAGCAAACCTTGTGAAAGGTTTTCTGCTCTGACGCCCGGCGCCCACTGGACATTCAGCTAATGCACCAAATTCAACTGTGTCAATGTTCATTGCAAGTAAAATATGTATTATGTTTTATAAAAAGTATATAACCTTAAACAGGCACCATTTCATTATGAAATATTTACTCGCTGGCGTGCAGATATCAGCTTCAGGACGGCAGCCTGGGATTTTGTTTGCTCTGGTGAAAAGTTGCTGTTTAAAGAAATCTCTGCTGTTCAGGTTTAACCAAGTGTTTCCAGCTGATGTTTGTTTGCAGCAGATTTAACGATGAAACCAGCAGCTTTATTCCATCCTGGACACCGAGCGTCTGTTTAAGCTGCGTTAAAAGCTTCATGTCTCTTTCTGCTTCAGTTCAGGTTTTCCTACAGGTGGCACATCAAGCTCAGTTCAGCTGCCACAAAACTTCCCTTGTCGACTACCTGGGAAGTCAGGCTGGGAAATTTTTGCTTTCTGTGTTTTTGGCAGAGAGAAAGTGGGTGTTTCTCCTCAGTGACGCTCGTTAGTGAAACGAGCAGCGGCCGTCCTAAATGCAGAGCTGCCGTTCTGTAGAGAGGGCGATGGAGCGTAGTGAGAGGCGGCGGCAGCGGCAGCAGCAGGGGGGGGTGGAGCCCCTGAGATGCCATTAATGCTCTCTGTTCCCTGTCACACTCTGGATTCACCAACCAGACGAGACGACGCAGGAGGAAACCTCAGCAAGACAGAGACCCTGTTTTCTTTTCTCTATGAAATGTTAATAACAGTTTTAATCCTGTCTGGCCCTCAGTGAAGCCTGGTTCTCATTAGCAAAATGTGATTCTTATCTTCATGCAGAAGATTTAATGAGATCACAGGCTTCATGAACATTAGCTCAACGGACAAAAATCTAGTTTGAGGAAAGAGAAAAACCTGCAGGAGGAGGAGAGATGGTAAAGTTTCAGAGATGAGCGCTGGAAAAAACTCTTGCAGGCTGCTGTCACCATGGCAGCAGCCTGCTGAGATCTTCCCTTCATCTCTGGCTTTTCTTGCCCTTTTGTCGGCAGCGTCACGAGGCGAGAGCAGCGGCCGATTGGCTGCTGGTGGCAGCAGATCATCATGGAGCCGGGATCCAATCACACATTTATCCAGTCAGTGAAGGCAGCATAGGATGATACTTTAGAGTTTAAAATCAAGTTAGAGAACGCTCAAGAGATTTAAGAAACTATTTAAAATGTAAGACATGTCCATGGCTGAGAGAGAGCAGATAACAGGAAGGCTAAACAAACAACAAGGTCTTTTGCTTTATCCTGTTGACCTTTCAACCTCAGTCCATCAGGCGTCATGATGCAGTAACGGTCTGCGTCCTCCAGGGAAGAGACATCAAGACCGCTGCGCTAACCATGCTAATGGCTAACCTGCTTTATGATTTTGTCTGTTTGAAAATATTGCTAGCAACAGCGACTAATTTAAACAGTTAATGACAAACTGGAAGGCGAGAAAATCAAAGTTTCTCCAGCAGAAAACGTCTGGTTGTTGGTTATCGGTGAGAAAAACATCTTCAGCTCCTCCTGCATCCTGAATGCATCAGACTGTCAGTTCACACATTCAGGTTCCCTCCAGACTGTAACATCATTTGTTCTCTAGTTTTACTGGAATCTGCAGCAGCCTTCTCGTTTGTTCCACAACAGCCGGAAGATCGAGGGAAACGGAGGACATGCGGTTCTGTCAGGATGCACCCTTTGACCTTCAGGTCAAGGTCATCTGAGATTCTGACTCTGTTCATCTGCTGATCAATGATTCAGTGACATTAAATATCTAAAACGTTCATTTAATCAGCAAGAAAATCCTGTTTACATTAATACAGAAACTTTATTAGTAGCGTTACGTCTTTACAAAAAGAGCATCATGTTTGTGGTTTACAGTCTAAATATTTCTACCACAACCATTTAATAAAAATAACCAGATTTAAAAGTCTTTCTTTAAACATGTAAAAGTACTCGCATATCTAAACATTATTATAGACACATTTATATAAACTGTCTTTACATGATACAACAGACACAGTAATCCATGACTTTCCTGTAAATGAATATTTGAACAAGTACAGTGTTTCCACAATGAGTTTATATCTCTATATGATGGAGACGTCAGTCTAACAGCTACTGTGTGTTTTTCTCCAGAACCAGAATCAGATGATGTGAGACGATGAGCAGGATGAACAGAACCTTCTCCTGCCGTTGGACCCGGCAGCTGCTGCTTTAAGCTACGAACAGAAAACAAAGATCCAAACCTCACATGTTCATCAGATTCTGACATTTCTTACAGACACAAGCAGAGATCGTGTCTGTCTGCAGATCAATGCTGGAGTTTCTGGACTTGGACAGAGAAACTGATGACATGACGGGTCAGAGATCTTTCTGATAACTGCCACTTCACTTCACTTTTCTGAATCTCTTTCTTCTAAATAATAACAATAATCAACAGAAGCTTTATGCAGCTGCAGTGGAACAGGAAACCTGCAGGAGCTGCAGAGTTTTACTTCGTTTCTCTGCTGAATAAAACGTTTTGTGATCCAAATATAAATGTTGTGATGAATGGAGTCTGACGCTTGTATTGATGACCCTCCACTCGGTTTGCTGACCTGAACGGACTTTCTGCTCAGACCCAGTTTTACTGAGTCAGGCTCCAGTGGAGTTAGAGGTGAATCTCAGAAACACATTTAACCAGAACCAGAACCAGAACCTGACATGGAGAAAAGTTTTCCTTCAACATCTGGTTTTACATTAGATTCGCTCTGATTCATTTCCCTTGTTACTTCAGTTCAACACATTTCTAACATCATTTAGTGCAAACTACTTTCAAAGAGTTTAGTTTTATTTGTGCTTCTAATTATTTTTTGGCTAAAACTGCAGATCCTAAGTAACGTAGCTAAAAACCGCAGTGAAATATTGTGAAGGCGTTTCTTTCTGAACGGTTCTGGCAGTGGAGAAACATTTCTGTTGGATTTTAAGTTGTTATTTTTCTCTCCTCTCGGTCAGACGTGTTAGAAATCAGCCGGTCGCCCGGCTGCTGGATCCAGTCCTGTTGCCATGGAAACCTGAGCTTCCTGCTGCCCTGATTGGCTGAATCCCAGCATCTCTGTCGGCTCAGCCTCCAGAACCCAGTGATGCTCGCAGGGATCCAGAACCTCCACAGGGTTCTGGATCAGCTTGAGTTCTCCACCTCTACCGAACCGGACTGAACCGGGCTGGAAGGAGTCCAGCTCGGTTCAGTCCCGACTCCAGTCCGTTTACGTAGAAAGTCCAGTCCGGCTGGAGAGGAGTGAACGCTAATCGACCTCTGACCTCTGGTCCTCCAAACCTCGGTCTGGTTTGGTTGAAGTGAACTCTGGTTCGGTTCAAATTCTATGTGAACACCAAACCGAACCACAGCAGCTGGAGATGGAGCAGATGCTGGAGTTTGGTTCCTGTAGAACCGGGTCAACCGGGCCATCAGGAGCTGGTTCTGACTGTGGAGCAGCAGCTCAGCGTCGCCCCGACAGAAGAAGCTCATTCAGCCTCCATGAGACCGGCTGGGTCAGTCCAGACCCGTTTCCATGTGCTTTCTGGTTGCTTAAGATTTAACCAGAATTTGGACCCAATTAAATCTTTTTCTAGAAACTAGAAAACTGCTGATCAGGAAAAAACACACAAAAATACATTTAAGTAAAATAAATTGCAGGACAAAGAAACATAAAGTTAAAAACCTTCTTAAACATAAACATCTTCAGACTCGTTGAGGAAACGAATCTTCCTGTCAAACAGAAAGCTCAACGTCACTGTCACCTTCCAGACCTCTGACACGTCAGTGGATCTAAAACAGATAAAAACACCCGGTGAGAAGCAGAGGAAGGTCAGTTCAGACATGGAGGATGTTGGTTCTGCAGCGCCTCGGTTCTGTTTCCACACATTGAACCATCGGATGGTTGTAGAGCTGGTGCAGCATGTCTATCAGAAAGTGCAGGCGTAGACAACGCCCACCACCACGATGTTCCCTATAGTCGCAATGATGGCGATCCACAGCCAGATGGCGTCGCTGGACATGGACTGCTGCTCGTCCGGCTGGCCGTGCACCGAGGCGGCCGAGGCCGCCGCGTTGACGCTCGCCGAAGAGTTGAAGAGCGAATGCTCGCCGCTGTAGTCGTCGTTGGGGGAGGAGTCCATGAAGGCCCCGGTCATGACTGGGATCTGGAACCACAAAGAGATTCAAATCAATTAGATTTTAGGCCAAATCTTTATGAAACACAGCAGAACCAGTGAAATACATCAAATGAAGTTTGGTTTTTCCACATAGCTTTTATTGCAGACGGTCAGTTAGCGCTGCCTCTCAAAGCCACTCAACCGTTTCCCACCTTGCCAGAAAATATGCAAAGTTTGTAATGGAAGCTGCAACAGACTGGCGACCTGTCCAGGGTGTACCCCGCCTCTCGCCCGGAACGCAGCTGGAGATAGGCACCAGCACCTCCCGACCCCGTTAGGGAGAAGGGTGACGGAAAATGGATGGATGGATGGATGTAATGGAAGCACAATTTGTGTACTGATACGTCATTCTGAACCCAAAATGAAAATCACTAAAGGTTAAGCAGACTTTTACCAGGAAGTAGCTGTTTACTCAGCAGAGACGGTTTTGCTGGGGATTGTTTGGCCTGCAGGACCGGACAGACAGAAACCAGGAGCGGTGAAGCTGTGCAGAGCAGCAACACCTGCGGACCGGCCCGATTCGTCCAGCCAGGTGAGCCTGTTTGCAGCTTTAGATCAGCAAACAGGCCAGATCTGATGGACCATCAGGCTCTGAGTGCAGGGATGTAGAAGGAGGAACCAGCCGCACCAATCAGCAATCAGCTGACGACCGGATGACGTTTGTCTCCAGCTGCTCTCACTGGACTCTTTTAGCACCAATTCTAAGTTAGAGGTTTACCAAACCTTTTCTTTGGTAGAACATCTCTCTGTATTTTCAAACTGTGTCATGGTCTCTTCTAAAAAGCGGTTTTCACTGCGGACCGGCCCGATTCCCTCAGCCAGGAGCCGCCGCTCACTCTTCCATTAATCACAACGCTGCTTGAGATGCGAGCGCTGAAGTGTGAAAGCAAAACAAAATGATTTCAGCCAAGCAGGATGTAAAACATCTGATGGAGAAACAAATGAAGAATGTTTCCTCTGAGATTTTCACTCAGACGCAGCAGAACCGGGTTCGGATGTTCTGAACCGGGTTGATTCTGATGTTCTGGTTCTGATGTTCTGAACCTGATTCTGATGTTCTGGTTCTGATGTTCTGAACCTGGTTCTGATGTTCTGAACCGGGTTCTGATGTTCTGGTTCTGATGTTCTGGTTCTGATGTTCTGAACCTGGTTCTGATGTTCTGAACCGGGTTCTGATGTTCTGGTTCTGATGTTCTGGTTCTGATGTTCTGAACCTGGTTCTGATGTTCTG
>VMRN01000311.1:5615-35416 GCA_010277015.1 Poeciliopsis turrubarensis
GCATAAGTGTGTGTGTTTTTGTGCATAAGTGTGTGTGTTTTTGTGCAGAGCACAGCTGTGAGTCTGCAGAATGATTTGCGGCAGACATGACCCCCCGCCTCTTTCATGGCATCCCTGTGGGGATTTTGGTACGACGACGTTTAAATAATTAGAATAGCTTCTTGTTAGAAACGGGCTTTGAACCAAATTGCACTTTTATCCCTCATTAGATTATGACTTGTTCTCGTCTCAGTTTTGGCAGACAGGGGTCGTTTTTGGCTCACCCCGCCTGCGCAGCGACGATGGATCGTCCTGGAATAATTTAACGTTATTTGACTGCCAGTCCCAGCGGCAGACGAGTCATCAGGACACTAATGGAACTTCTTGAAGCATAATCTCTAAAATAACCTCAGCAGATGTCGCTGATAGAAAACATATTCCAACTTTTTACACTGACTTCAAATAAACTCATTTGTGATATTTTGCTAACCCGATCTACTCCTGCAGTCACTTTCACAGGATATTTTCCAGCTGTAACTGGTTTCTTTTAAAAAGTAACAGAAAAAGGCAACAACAAATCTATCAATTTGAGCGATCACAAGTCACACTCCTGATCACTTCGTGCAACAAGTGCAGACATTTTCAACTTTATGCACAAGGTACCGGTAAGTAAATCAATCAAAAATCAACTCAAATAAATTTCCATACTTCCTCTGACCTGGACTCAGTGCATCTTTCTGTCCTCATTCTCTGGATTTTCTCTGCTGAAGCCACAAGCAGAAACTCATTTTTTCATAAAGAACAATTCAGTAATTGAAAAGTTTATTTATTTCAGGAAACATTTGGAAAGTGAAACACATCTTGTCAGGGGCGGCAAATTCATTTTCATTTTGGACCTTTCAGGCAAAATCTATTAATAAAACTATTGAAAAACTTAAAATATTATTAAATATCTGTGCATTTACTTAAAAAGTAAATTCATGTATTAATATTTAAGGTCTTAAAATGTCTTAAATTCATTGAAAAACATGTGAGATGGCCTTAAATTGTTGATCAGGGTCTGAAATTTTGTGGTGGAAGGATTTTAAAAGCTGATGGGTTTTTTCTGTCAGGCATTCAGAAACATGATCTTAATGCAAAGTTTAATTTTCGTTGTTATTTTCTAAACATGCTTTAAATGTGAGCAGTGACCGTCGATGGAGTTTTACTGAGTTTCTGATCAGCAGCGGCTGCAGCAGTGGCTGCAGCAGCGGCTGCAGCAGCGGCTCTGCTTGCTGGGATTCCTGCTGCAGTCTGAGTGGGAGCGCTGTCAGTAAATATTTGTCCCTGTGGAGATTTTATGACCACAAAGTTTGGGAAAGCGGAACAAACAAACCATCTGTTTAGCAGTGAGGACCAGTAATCTTCAGGGTGACGAGTGAGATGATTTATCAAACGTCACCGTTTGATCCAAACAGTTAAAAGTGTAATTTAACGGTTTTAGTTAAACCATATTTGTGTGTTTGCCTGGGTAAAACCGCCGGCAGTGGGACGGTTTGGTGGGAAGCCTGTCTGCCAGGAAGAAGCTTTGAAATATTAGAAAGAGTCAGATGGAGAGGATGCAGACATGATCCCACAGACAACAATCCATCACCGACTGAAATGATTTATGAATCCAGATCTTCTCTTCTCTCTCACCCGAAAATTATGTTTTAATGAAAACTCACAAAACTTCCCAACAGACCGTTGATGATGTGCCGAATGCAACGGCTGGACCTCACAAGTAGAGAATCTCTTGTGAGGTTTAATAATAGCTTTAATAATAGATCTATTAATCTGTGTAAAGTTTTGTGTTTAGAAAAGATAGTTATGCACTTGTTATTACATTCCAAATAAAGAGCTGAGTCTGCTTTAAAACGTCCCATTATTTGCATCAGAGAAATGATTCCATGTTAAAAACATCACAACTTATCTGATCAAATCAATTTACAAAGAGATTTTTGTAACTTCAGATATACTTCATGTCTGTGCATATTATGCACCATGAAACATCAGCAGAGCAGAACCAGACAAAGTTTGTCAGAAAACTGTGATTTTTGTTTCTTTTTCTTTAAATCTACTGAAGTCATGGAGAAATCACCCCGGATTTAAAATGGTAAACTTTGTGCTTGAATTTAGAGGATGTACGGTAAACTCTCAGCTGATTAACATACTGCTGTTTGTTTGGTTGTTCACATCTTTTTGTTTGTTTCTGTTTGGCATCATTGGAAAGAGGAGAATCAACTCTGGACATCCCGAGGAAACTCTTGTTCCAGGTTTGGTCACATATTTCACTGATAAATGGTCAGATTTTCTTGTCTCTGCTGAAGGACTTTGTATCAAGACGAGCGTTTTTCATTTTTCATCTCTTCCAGCGGTTATTCTTCGCGGGGATAAAGATGAAGACGGATTCTTTTATTATCTTTGTCTGCAGGAGCCGCTCGGCCTGCTCTCCTCCTGTCAGAGCTCATCATCGTCCTGCAGGCAGAAAGCCCAAATGTTTGGCTGCAACAGGAGACAGAAACTCTAAAGATGCTTTTTAATCCCCAGAGACACCAAACGCATTCATTCATTATTAATTTGTCGCTTTTAAGACAGAATCATAATAAATTAATAAGCATCATCTTTGTGAAACAGAAAGCAATGCTTATATTTTATTTATATTCTGCAAATAGGGCATAACTAACACATGGAGTATTAAAGCTAATATTGAAAGCAAAAAATTAAAAATAAAATCAAAAATAGTTTAAGGGATGGACAATATGAGCCAAGATAGAAACCAATTACAAATATCTGGAAATGATTGTGTCTCTGTTGTTGAGTTAAACTGTGGAATAATTCACCCAAACATCAAGTGCAGAGTCTGCAGCGTGAGAGGAGCAGCTGGATGTTTCACACTGAGCGCTGCTGCACAGCGGGGAGCTCAACCTGCGGCGCCGGACAGGAAGCGCCCGCAGCCAGCGACTGAAACGGCCCAACGGATCATCAGTTCCCCATCGGCACGTTTAGAGGACGATCTGCTCAGCAGAGAGAGTCCTGAAGGACCAACGCCTGACCGCCACCCGCCACCACCAGCAGCCAGAAACAAAGGCAGGAAACAGAAGCTCCTGCTGTAAATATCAGCATTTATAGAGCAGATCTGACTGGACAAACACTCAGCTTCTGGATCCAATTCATTTTGTTTAGAAGGTTAAATGTGGAGTTTAGCCTTATAAATTTAAATGAGTTCAAGTCATGTTTGGACTCGTTTCCCATAAACTTCAGCACAAGGAAAACCTGTGGGAGCTGAACTGAGACGAAATGATTTTACTAATAATAATAATCAGAACAGAATAAAGCAAAACATCATATGGCAAGACATCAACAGCAATAATGAGCAACTTAGAGAAATTAACAGCAGCAAAAACATCAACTGGCAGGAAAATTTGTTAGCCAATGTGATTCAGTTCTACCAGAGGCTGAATCACATGCATTTAAATGCATTTTATAAATGAAAGATACATTTATAAAATGCATTTTACATCATGCATTTTATAAATGTTTGTGAATATCTCTGTGTTTAAGACCTGGTTCCCCGTCACTGCAGGAACCAGACACTAAACCAAACACAGAGACTCTATGTATAAATGCTGTTTCAAATGTCAATGTATCATTAAAAAACTTCAATAATCAGTTCTTGTAAATCTTTACTTTTCTTCAAACATTTTGGATAAAACATGAAACTCGACAGATAGAGTTTGAGCAAAAGTCAAAGTTCTGGCTCAAAGCATCCTAAAGATGTTTGCGGCGCTGCAGCCGACTGGACATGAACAATCTGATCCTGCACCATAAATCCTGTGAGACCCGCCCACATGGGGCTAAAACAGAGGCTAACATCTGAAAACACGCCTCATCCAGCCACAAGAATGCATGAGAGCTTGTGCTTCAATCACGAGTCCAGATCACTGCAGTTAGCTTCTCTGTACAAACTGACATAAAGCTGCTAATGTCAGTTCTTGTCTTCAACTAGTTTTTCAGACCAGAAATCCCAGAGAATAAGATGAGAAACAATCATTTCAAAATGATTGAAATAAAAAATCATGTCAGAGTTGAAGGTGAAGTGATAAAATGTAAAGGTTCAGCAGAGAGTGAATCGTTTTGCTGCGGCTCTTCCATCCCAGAGTTTTCAGACTGTAATTTCCCAGTTCGACTCAGAGGGAGAGAGGCCGCTTCCTCCTCGCCCCGGAGGCCCCAGGCTGGGGGCCCGGATGGGGGCCGGGGCCAGGCTGGGGGCCCGGCTGGGGGCCGGGGCCAGGCTGGGGGCCCGGCTGGGGGCCAGAGCCAGGGTGGGGGCCGGGACCAGGCTGGGGACCGGGACCCACACAGGAGGCCAGGCTGGGGGCCAGGCTGGGGGCCAGGCTGGGGAGCGAGAGCCAGGCTGGGGAGCGAGAGCCAGGCTGGGGGCCGGGGCCCACACTGGGGGCCAGGCTGGGGTCCAGGGCCAGGTTGGGTGCCGGGGCCAGGCTGGGGACCGGGACCCACACAGGAGGCCAGGCTGGGGGCCAGGCTGGGGGCCAGGCTGGGGAGCGAGAGCCAGGCTGGGGAGCGAGAGCCAGGCTGGGGGCCGGGACCCACACAGGAGGCCAGGCTGGGGACGAGGGTTTAACGCTGGGGCCGGGGGCCGCACAGAAAACAAGGAGCCACATTGGAAGTGATATTTCCTTTCAGAGCTTCCTCTCCCCTCATTTTCTCCTCATTGTCAGCAGGACTGCTGCCAGACAAACGTTTCTTCCAGCTGAGTGAACGATGAGTTACAAAGTGCAGACAGAAAACTGAAAGTGGCACCGGATCGCTTCAGGATGGGAAGAGAAACTCGCTCTTGTTCTTGTTCTGCTTTTGATTAAACGTGTCCAGAACCTTCATGTAGAATCAGCCATCATGACCAACACATGAGGAGAATTTAGATGTTTTTTATTTTTTTAATTCTATTTCTCACAGGAAACATCATAAGTTCTAAACAACCAAATCTGGAATTAAACATCAAAAGAATGAATTTAAAACAACTTTAAGAAAAGAAGCATCATTAAATGATTCTTCTTGTATTGCAATAAATTGGTTGTTTTTGTTTTATAATATATTGACATGAATGGCCTTTTGTAGAATATTTCATTGTACTTTAATTCAGTTATTTTGATTTATAGCCTCTGTGTTGCCACAAGGTTCCTTTGCTGTCTTCACTCGCGTGTTTGTAGAAAAAATAAAAATAAATAAATAAAAACTTCCACAGCGCTCCGATATAAGGATGCAAAACAAAAATTTATTCCACAGTTTTTTGGTGAGATATCCTTTACAAGAGCAGTTGCATTTTAACTAATCTCCACAAACAACTACGGTTGAAAAACCGTGTGGCTCTGTAGATAAACTAGCAGCCTCTCCTTTCCTCCTCGTTAACGCTACAGCGTGCACACCTCATTTGCATAAATTGTGAAATGAACACTTACGCTACAAACATACAACTCAAAATACAACACTCATTGACCATAAACTTTACAAAATTAACCACATGCAGTACTAATAGTTTTCCCTAAACCTCAGCAAACGTACTTATTAGATTACATATTAAACAATATGTTTTAACAACAACTGAATATTAATTTACATTCATTTGGCCTCCACAGCCTCTATTCTGTATTTGTTCATTTTGTAGTTACTTTTATGTTTTATTTATTTGTGATCTCTGTATGTAACTTATTTTTAAGGAGGTGCAGCAGGAACCAGTGATGAGAAAAAAAGATAAATGAACTTAACTGTTTTAATCACATTTTAATTCTAAGGTATTTTTATATTACAATATTCTGTTTTCACAGAGCCTCTAAAGAGGAAGAGGAAAATTAAAGAGTATTTTATGAGCCCTTCAGGCGCTCCGCAGTTTTTTCATCATTATTATAAAACATAAGTTAAAATAACTTCCTGAAATGTTTTTTGTTACACCCCTCTTTCTGATTGGCTGCCAGTTAAATTCATTAAGCTGTTTATCATCAAGCTGGCACAGCTAGCAAGTGCAAAACGTTTCTGAAGGAACTCCCTGCCTGTAGAGGGCGCTGCTGCAAAGTGAATTAAAGTAATGAACTTTCTAAAAGTTGCTGTTTCTTTACATGTTTTGTGGCATCGTCTTTGGGTTTTACTTTGTCCAGAAGCTGCAGAGCAATCCCAAACCTAATCCTGTTCACGTCTCAGCATGTGGTCCTGGTCCGACCCGTTGGGCCTCTGCACCGCCACCATCACAGCAGAAAGAGGAATGAAAAGTTTCATTAATGGTTTTTACAGTGCGCTGCGCGGCGCTGCTGCCTCCATAACCAGGCCACAAAGCGCTGGCAGCTGGATCAGGCTGTGCAGCCACAGCTGGTACTTCCTCCCTGAAAACAGAATCTGGAGGAGAATAAAAACCAAAGTCTGCAGGGTCACAGAAAGACCAAACGGTTTCCCTGGGGAACCGGGAGGGGGGATATAGGAGACTTGTACACAACCAGTCCAGCCACTGCAGTGTTTAGATTTAGAAACCACTCATCATCTTCTCAGGTTTAATCTTGCACAATGTTTACAATGAGAGTTATAGATGCATGTTTTTCTTACCACCCAGCATGATCTTATAGCTGAGGATTTACAGCGTCTCTCTGCTGCTGGCTGTTTACAGTTCAGACCAATAAACTCCACCTGTTGACTGAAGTTACATACAGCTGCAAACCGAACAGACAGACATGCAACACTCAGAAATATTCAGTTCTTCACAAAATGTTCACATGTCTGATATAGTTTTCATATCTGTGGAGAAGAAACCATTGGGTCACAATTTTAGAGAAAGGTCACGCTCAAAATGGGATGAGTGAAAAAGACGGAGGCGGCAGCATCATGATCTGTGGTCGTTTCTCCTGAGGTTCAGGAAATAACTAAATATTTAGCTCCAGACTAAATATTAGATGGAATATTTTAAGCTAAATATTGAATTAGTAAGTTAAATATTTAGCTTATACTTGTAAGACCCAGCTTTTATTTTGATAGTCCACTTCTGGTTATCAGCAAGTGAAATTGAATAGTAGCTACATATTTAGTTCTGAATAAATACTTAGCTTCAAACTAAATATTTAGTTTGCTAATGGATTGCTAACTACATATTTAAATAGTGAATTAAAATTATAAATGAATAAATAATGTGGTGAAAACATGACTGAAAAATAAACCTGGATGTTTTGTCAGGTCCAATAAACCCAAATATTTACTGGTAATTTTTGTCTGTATAACTTTCCAAATGGCGCCTCGTCTGCTGCATGTTTGTCAGCAGAAACCAACATCTTCTCTTTTAGCACAGAGTCACATCATCTGTGAGAAACTTTTTGATATATTTTACCAAACCGGTGTCCAGCAGGGGCAGAAAGATGATGGCGTCTGTCTCATGGTGAGGTTGTGACCACTGCAAACAGTTTTCTTTTGAGTTTGAGAACAAGCATTGAAATGGATTACGCTCTAAATCAAAAGTGACTCAGGAAAACAACATGGAGGACCTGCTCACTGCCTGCATGCAGACACATAAAGACCTTATTGATCTCATCTTTCCACACCCTGCTAATCAGCAAAGCTTTACTATGTCACCCAATGGGCTGCAACATGGAAGGAAAACTCGATATTAACCATCTATGTCTGTTTGTTACAATCTTTGGGGAAAGTGGAGGAAAAGTGGAGACGTAATAAAGTCTTTGGAACATGGCGTCAGTCTCAGCACAGCATGTTTTTGTTGCACAGTCCAGCGCATTAACCCAGAGGACAATGATATATTACTGTTTCAGAGCCGGCCAACGGCTGAGCTGCGTGTTTCTGTTGATAATAATCAGAGATATTTCTGCAGCGCCTCCACCATAAGTCAGTGTCGTACCTGCTTTGGTCCCCAAGTTTCCACTCGAGTGGAAACTTCACACCCACTGGGCCAGGCCGAAGCAACAGAGGAGAAACAATGCAGAAACTGTGATTTTTCGCAAGATACTCTGTGACAGGACAGCAGAGGGGCGAAGGAGAAACCGGAGACGGAGCTCATTATGCCTCGGTGACCCTAAAGGTCAGGGACAGGAAGGAAGCAGGAGGACACAGCCCCGAACTGGAACAGGACTCTGTTGTGCTTTTAAACAGGCTGCAGGCCATAAAATCCGTGGCTTGTCTTGGAATTAATAAGACAAAAATACCCTTAAAATAATAAATCTGATGTGTGGTTCAGGCGAGGTTCCAATTAATAAACAATCTGTTAAAACAACATATTTCTAATGTAAATAAATACATTAGAAATTTATTTATTTACAATGTTTTTGTCTGTTAAATTGTTTAACAGACAAAAACAATCCTATTATTTTTTTAATTGGTCAATTTCTGAAATAAATATTTCAAATTTAAATTCATGGTGTCTTTATTTCATATTTCCTGTCTTTATATCTGATCTCCTAAACCTGCAATGCGACTCAGCTGTCGACCAATCAGATCATCTCCAGCAGTGCGAGTCCCGCCCTCCGACCTTCACAAGCTAGGCTAACAGAATCCAATTAAAAACACAATAATAAATACATAAATATGAAATTAATCAAAATAGCTAAAAATTAAATGCATTATATTCAGATTTATTTTTATTTAATTGTGGATAAAAATGATTTTAACATCTATTGTTGGATTTTCAGGTTTCTTTACATATGACTGATTTTTTATTATTAAATATCATTATTAGTCATTATACTATAAACCCTGAATTTCCACCAGGGTCAAAGGTCAGAGCTTTGAGTCGGCCTGTGTAAAGTCTTAAAGGTCCAGTCTGCTTTACCCATTCTAAAATCCTATTTAAAATCCATTTTTTATAATAAATTACAACTGAAATTTGATCTGTATCACTATTAAATAAATATGTTTGTAAGTGGATGCAGAAAAATGGAGAGAAAGGAAAACCAGAAAGCTGAATCAGGATGCACAGACAATAGAAGCCACATTAGTCTTAATTAAGACTAATTAGGACTAATTAAGAGTAATGTGACTATCAGGTTTTGGAAGAAATGTGTAGCTGAGTTCAGCACAGCAGAGGAAGATTAACACAAAATATCACAAAACCTGAAAAACAATTGGCTGCAGAAATGATTCTGTTTATTCCATGAAGAACTGGGAGAGAAGATGAAGAAACTGTAAAAACAAGGAGCTTTAGGAGCTTCAGTAAATGAACTTAGACCATGCAGCTGCATCACCGGCCAACAAAAACTGAATCAAAATGATAAAACAACAATAACAAACCTTCATATTTATCCACATTCCTCATGCTGGAGGCATATTCCTCCATCAGTCCTGCCTGCTTTGTCTCATTGAGTTAGCTTGACTCTGTTAGCAGCTTCATGACATCATTCATCCTCTTTAACACATTTAGAAACTTTTCATTTGTCTGTTTCTCTTTTCTTCCTCACCTCTGCAGATTTATGTTCAGAACTCGTTCAGGAAATAAATGATTTTACTAATAGTGCAGAGCAGCGACTAACTTTTCCATGAACCCCAAACAGCATCAGCTTCCCTTCCCACAATGCAACACAAGATGGAAACATGCTTCCCTGTGTAACAACGAGCCCTGCTACATTCAATTTCCTGCATGGACAGTTAAAAACAACACATCAATCAATCAACCCTACTTATTCTGACACAATTATGGCCCATAAGAAAACAAGAGTTTTCATTTCAGTTTGATTTTTTTTAATTGTATTTTGAATGTAGAAGTTTATTAGTCCTCACCTTGCTATTTTCTGTAAAAAACAAAGTAAATTTATTAACTTTTCAGTATTTAGTTAAAATATTTTGATAATAATTGTGTAAAATCAAAACATTTTAAAGGAGAGAAACATGACTGTTCAGTCTTTGTGAATCTTACCTCTGCCATTTCCCTCTCCCAGCAGGTGTGCGCAGGCAAAACATTCCCCAAGGCCTTGTGCACATTTTATTAGTTCCCCCCTCAAACAGGAAATGGATGAAGGGTCCAGTTTTCTGTAAGCTGCAGGTCAGATGTTCATGTTGCTTCTTTCTTGCTGCTGCGCTGAGATTAAAGAATCTGATGTTAATCTGAGCTTTTCATGCAAACATGACAAGAATGTGACACAATATTCAACGATTATTACCTTGGTAATAATCGTTGAATTATTACCAAGGACAAATCAGACAGTTTGCCCCAAACCGTCTCATTTTAGCTGAGTGCAATTACAATGTTGTTATTATGACCAGGAAGATGAAACATGATGTAAGAAAAGGGAACTTTGTGTTTTCAGAGGATCAGGCGGCGTCAGCTGCAGTGCAGACGGTTAGCAGCGTTGATTAATGTTGTTAGCAGCAGTTCTGTCACTGACTAATTGGTCTGAAGTAGTTTGACTTGCTGGTATTGAATTAAGTGTCTGTAATGAAATGAGACCCAGACAGACTCAGGCTGGATCGCAGCAGAGCGATGAGGTCAGTGTCTATGAGAGGGACATGAAATATTCTGTACTCAATAATAAGAACTCAGAATATTTAAATTACCAAACAGTTAAATAAGAAGAAGAAAGTCATTCAATACAGTGAAAAATTCATCCTAATGGCAAAAAGCTTGAAAAGATTTAAAATCTGTGATTCTTTAAATAAACACAGTTTTTTGACCGATGATCATTTGAAGCTGATTTGTTAAAATATGAATTATTTCCGTTTTATTTTTGTGGAAGAATTATCATAACACAACCACTTTAGTCTCCAAATGTTGCGGCTTTATTCTGATAATATTCTAACTTTATTTTCATTTTAATCTGGCTCTGTTCAGAAAATTATGAATTTATTCTGGAAATATTATTACTTTATTCTCAAATTGTTACAACCTTTTTGTTCAATGTTTTTCATTATAATAACTTTATTCTGCTATTACTTCAGCTTCATTGTCGTACCTCTTTATTCTTGGAGCAAAACAGCTTTTTCTCATAATATTTCAATATTTTGTGTTACGATTTTATTTTTACTATATTAGAATATTATTCTGGTAATATTTTGACTTTATTTTTGTACCATTTATTCTTATCATATTTTGACTTATCCTTCAAATCTGATACTCTGCTATATAATAATAATAATAATAATTGTTATTATTATAATTATAATTATATAATAATAATAACAATAATAATAATAATAATAATAACAATAATAATAATAATAATAATAATAATTGTTATTATTATTATTATAATACTAGTACGATTGTTGACATACATTTCATACATACATTTCATTTAATGTATTTTGGGGTTTGCTATGATATTCTTTTGGCTTATTGTTTAAGTGCAAAATATTTTGATAATTTTAAAGACTAAACTGTAGAACTGAAGATGGATCCAGGTTCCAGGTTTAATCAGGTCCAATTAGAACTTCATGGTGAATGAAAAGCGTTCAGATTTCTCCTGTATAAATGCTCCATTCAGTAAAACCTCCCAGATTCAGAAAGTTTTCCAGCGAACATGACTAATGAAGGAAATCCTGCATTCAGATGACTGCATGGCTCTCATGCCAAAATGCAACGTTTTCCTGGAAGAAAGTTTAAACAGTGACTGGAAAAACTTCAGCCTCTCATGCAACACAAGTTCAATCAAAACAGGCTCTGCATGCAGGAACGCTGCATGGCTCACTTGTTTTTGAGGTCTGACCGATGATTTGTCATGAAATGAAATAAAATAACGGTGTTGGTCCCTTTGTGAGACAGTTTTTTAAATTCCATTTGGAGTATGAGATAAATTACCATTAACGTTTATCTGCTGTTTCCACAATGTAGCGAATGTAAATGATGTGAGTCATTTTTCAGAACATGTTTTAGGTGTGTGATATTTGCTGTAACAGATTCAGTCTCCAGGTGAAAGGTCAGTAGCGTGACTGACGGCGTGTCAAAGATACAAACCAGGATATGAGCAATCCGTAAGAACTGACTGGTTGACCTCTGCTCCCGTTTTCCTGCTGTGTCGTCAGAGACGGATCCGTCTCTCTGAGGGATTCATCCCAGAGACACAGCAGACTGAAACTTCACTGCTAACGAGACATTTGAGCTGCAGCTGTCAGGAGTTTATAGCAAAAACATCCTATGTGTACCTAGACACATACATCAAGAATAACTGAGCATCTCTTTGCATTATCATTGAATATTACAGAAAAATTCTGGAAGAATCAGGATTGACTGAATCTGTCGATACGATTGGACTAAACCTGCCAGACATTTCTGAATAAAAACTGGATCTGTTTTATAAAATTGCTGTAAAATCAAACTATTGCCTGTTGCTGCATCCAAGAGGATAAAAGATGGTTTTCTAAGGTAGAAATGTTTTAAACTCATTTTAATAATGAGTTTAATGATGACTTGGATCAGCTGGACTGGATCTGCGGTTGAATAAAAATGACTTTTTCTGTAAAGTGCCTCCAGACATTTGCTGTGAATTGGCTCCATAGAAATAAACTGAACAGATCAGAGTATAAACAAACTGAAAACATTTATCTTCTCTTTCTTCATGGACTTTGTGTTCTCCGTGTTCATGTGTGGATTCTCTCCAGGTACTCCGGCTCCTTCCAGGTGTAAAAAAATAATCAGGCTCTTTAGATTCCAACTATTTTACTGATGATTAATAATCTACATTTAAGATACATGAGAACATTATTAAAGTAAATTGGCCTGATCCAAAACTATTTAAACTATTTTACTTGCTTTTTTTGATTTTTTATTTTATTTTATTTTTGGCATTATCAGAGTTTATTTCCATGAAATGATCTGAAGGAATTTCTTTGTGTCTGGATGTGAAGGATCCTTGATGAGGCCTGTTGGGATCCCAGGGGGAGCCGAGACGTTTCCTCTCTGTGTTGTTGTGCGGTTCTGGTTCTGGAGAGTGAAAACTGATCTGAGAGCAGCTGGTTGGTCTCTGCAGCCTCTGAGCAGCTGATGTTTCTCCTCAGTGTAAATATGTGGCTCTGTTTGGGAAACACAAGCCTCACCCTGCTGCCGCTGACTCACGCTGCATGACAGCTTCATGTTTTTGCACAGATTCACTAAGAAATGCTGTTTGGTTTAGGCTGGTGGTGCCGCGGTTCTGAGGTTCTGGAGGGCAGCCGGTTTGTTTTAATTGGTTTTCAGCTCAGCAGCTGATTTCCACCTGTTGAGGGCGGAGCCAAGCGAGCTGCACCTGAACCTCCTCATGCTGGCAGGATGTAAGGAGCTTCATGAGCTTTGCTCATTTTTCACTCTTGTTGCTCCATCAAACCAACCCAAAACCCCACCAGAACTCCTGAGAACTGATCCATAGAAAACAACATAACGCCATTTTTATCTCCTCTTCCTCTTCACAGACGCCCTCAAAGAAACATCAACATGTTTTATTTCAAACCTCTCCTGAACTTAGAGCGAAATATTAAGACGGGGACGTTAACGCAGCGATTTCAACTAATTACTAACAAAGATTTTAACACATTCATTTCCTTTTTACTATTTGAGAACCTTTCGTTTGCATCCCTGTGGCATAAATCTGACATAACAGCTTCATCCACTGAGAGCGATGAACTCCAGAAACTAACTTCTGTTTCTGAACGATCTGATTGGACCCTGGAAAAGACTTTTGTGTTCAAGTTGTGCCAAACAAAGTTACCCTATCAGCAAAGCTATGCTAGCCTAAACTAGCATCTCAATGCTAAATATGTAGCAGTCAAAGCTAATGACTGATCAGGGCTTCCTGAAACCAGAAATCTGTAAGTATTTAAATGGAATACTTAAATATTCCACTTAAATACTTTAAGTGGAATATTAAAGGCATATTCCACAGAAAAAGGTTCTGGGTTTGAATCCCGACCCAATGACCCGTTTTGTAACAACAGGCAGATAAAACCATGGATGATGATGAATGAGGTTATTTTGTCTTTACGTGAATATTTGTGTCAAACCAAAAATGTAAAAACACCAACCCTTCGTCAAAATCTGGTAAATATGCATTCACTGTAAAATCCAGAGTTTTTCCAGTTTCCACAGAGAGAATCTTGGTTGTGATTCGACCATCCCAGAAAATCCCATTTCTGCTGAGCTTTTGTAACTGCAGTTAATTACAGCATGGCTTTGCTCCGTGTCACTGACAAACACTCTGAGTCTGACAGAAAGCAATGCGGTTCAAACTAACAACGTGGTCACAAGGGTTCTGCCAGACAGAGCGATACACTATCACTTTAAAAACATAGAAGAATGGATCATAAAATGGGTTTGGCCTGCAGACAGTAGCGTACAATAGAGGAGCGAAGTGATGACAGATGGCCTGTGGAAAAGCTGCAATAGCAGGCTGTGAAGTGGCGACCATCCAGAGTCTGGATGGTATCTCCAAAACTCCAGCTGCCAAAAAACTGATGGATCGCCGAGCAAAAAATGTAAAAGTCTGGAAAAACACAGATATGGAGATATTTGCACAGTTTTCTAATTTATCTGAATGCATTTTTTAATGAAAGGTTTTGTTAGTTAATTAATAAGATGAGTTATTTATAGATGTATAAAAGTTTATCTTATTGCAGGAGGTGGAGGAAATGAAGCAGATCCCATTTAACGTGGTTAAATACTGACATCTGGTGGATGATGGCGGCTACTACAGGCTACAGCTTCTGTGATTGGAACTAACAGGTCATGTATGTACAGGTCTATACATGACCTGTACACATGATCTATACAGGTCATGTGTAGATTTTATTAAATGTACCACAATCACAGAATCAGTGGGATGTTAAGATTTTGACAATTGGTTATAAAAATATCAAACTGCTTAATAAAATGGTTCATGATGAGACAAATAATTCAGCTTTACGCCATGAATTGTTGCAGTTTTATTATTTATTTATTTATTTATTTATTTATTTATTTATTTATTTATTTATTTATTTATTTGTCCAATTGGGACAGTGGGCATTCATAAAAAAATAAGTCAACTGTATTCCATTGCAGACTATCCTGATTTCCAGAGTTTGTCCGCCAGCAGATGGTTCAGCCTCTGAACAAGCTGCAAGAATAATAAATTACTCCCTAAAATACATTTTTGAAAAGCTTGGTGTCAAGATAAAATGCATAAAATCATACACACCCTTTCCAGGCTTTTTCACATTAAATTTTCATTTTCACACACTCGGGTCTCACAGTTCAAGGCTGCGTTTTATTAAATGTCTGAGTCCAATCGGTCCATATTCCACATCTCACTCCATGAGTCTTTATTATTTATGATCTGTGTTTTGGCTCGATTTCTGTCCAGAGAATAAGAAACTGGAGGAATATGATGACACGTCTCAAACATAAATCAGAAACTCTCAGCTGAAAAAGCCTGAATGATAATCAAACTTTCCAGCTGATAGAAAAGCACTTTTCATAATTTTAAAATAATTTTAATCATTTAAAATCTTGCAAGTTACAGTCAATAATTATCAAGTTAATTATTTAGTAATAATAAAAATACATATATCATTAAAATGATAACTTATTGCATATTACTGATATGTATGATGAAATAATTTTACAAATAATAATAAATTATACATTTAGTTAAACATTTTCCATTAAAAAATGTAAAATTCATTTTGTTATTAGTTAAATTATTAATGACTAAGACACTTAACTTGAAGTTATTCTGTAAACATTATAAAAGCTGCAGTGATTCTGACAGCTGATCACCAGAACAACATGACAAAAAAGAAATGATATTTTATTTATGGTTTTTTCTTCCTCTGTAAAATGTTGAGGATCCAACTCATCTCACAATAAAGTCTTTATTTATTTTCCATTTAGAAAAATCTTTTCTAGCATCTGATCTCTGAGCCTCGTTGGTTTTACAGAGTTAATGCGACTCTTTGTTCAGTTTTACAGAAGAAAATAAGAGAAGGAAAATAAAATGAGTTTTATATGTTTTTCCATGTTGGGTGCAGTTCGTGTTGCTGACATTCTCATGTTTTGCTGGAGAGGAAAAGTTGTGCCAAACGGTGAACAAAGCGTCTCTCTGGGTTCTGCACATGTTTTTGATTCTGAGGCATCAAATATGTTGAAATAATAATTAAGATTTCTCTTTATGAGGTTTTCAGCTTCGTTTTTCTAATTATGGGCAATTATGGGCAACGAGCATGACTTAAGAGACGTAATTCAATCATGCTTTGATAAGATGAAAAAGGATACAAAAATGTATTTAATTTGTTTTTAAGTTCGTCGTGGATTTACTTTTAGGTTTAATAATAAATTAACTATTTTGTGAATTTATTTGTTTTTGGTTAATGCTTTCAAGTGCTTCAGCTTTCCAGAATGTTAATATGTTTTTATTGTTTGGTATTTTCTAATTTGTTTTTGAGTGCATTTATAATTTATTGTAGCTGTCTAACAATTATTATAATCTATTATTATGTTTTATGTTGTTTGTTGCTTGTTTTAATTTCTACAATGCATTTTGAAATCCAGTGTTTATTAAAACATTCACACCAGGAAGCAGAGGGTTCCAAGTGTGTGTAGCCTTCAGACACACACACACACACACACACACACACACACACACACACACACAGCTGAGACTAATTAACTCAGGTGTGTTTGTTGACCTATCAGAGGTTTGATCCGAGTCAAACAGTCTGATGCTGGATGGAAACGTTTTGTTGATTCTAACTGTTTCGTCTGATTTAAGTCCAGACAGATTTTTGTAAACCTGCATATGTAAACTTTTGGTTCCAGCTTTTTCCAGATTTTTCTTTGTAAAACATATTTGGGTAACTTGGTAAATGGGTTAAAGATCTGTAGTCAAATACGTTACACTAGACCAAAAATGTTAAACCTATGAATCATTTTCCTTCACATGCATACACACACTTTGTGTTGGTCTGTCTCATAAAATTCCCTCAAAGGGCTCAGGATACTTTTCCAAGACTTTCTTGAGTTTCTTGCAGGCAAACAGCAGCTGTGAGTAACATTTTAGTGACACTTTTATCTTTCTTTTTCACTACAGGATGTTAAATACAACATTAATTTCTTGTCCAGAGGAAAAGGAAAGTGTTGCACAAAAGTTACCAAAATAAACCAGAAGCAGGAATTTGAACCTGAAACCATCTTAGCATTAAAATGCAGCAGCAGAAATACAAAACAGAAAGAAGAGAGAAATCAGATGGTCAAGGGAGGGAAGAGAGAGAGAGTCTGAGGACAGCAGTGAAGAAAGTTTACTGGACGGTGAAACACGGACCTGCTGGACTGGACCTGCTGGACTGGAGCTACTGGACTGGAGCTGCTGGACTGGACCTGCTGGACTGGACCTGCTGGACTGGAGCTGCTGGACTGGACCTGCTGGACTGGAGCTACTGGACTGGAGCTGCTGGACTAGACCTGCTGGGACAAACAAACCAGAAGGGACAGAGACACATAGTGAAGTAAAACCAGGAGAAAACCAAAGCAGAGGACACAGAGTCTTCACCAAGACAAACTGCAGCCTGGTTTCATCCTCAGTTAGATGCGGTTGCCATGGTTTCCCGGAGACTAGTGATGTTTGGACTTTTCTACTTCATCAGGACCAGAGTCACCAAGTCCCAGACGAGAGGTAAGATGGATTGTTGCTCAGCTATTAATAATAGCAAAAAATGTATGTTGTCATTCTAATTTTTATAACTGATTTTATGTCTTTTTAATTAAAATATATATAAATAGATATATATTATTATTTTTTCCTGATGCATTAAACTTTGCAGGTTGAGGTTTCCTCTTTAAGAAATTAAAATCTTTCTCAGAATAAACAACAACAAAACTGGATCAGGTTAAGAACCAATTAAATAATTTTCTATTTCATGTCGGAGCCTCTAATCTAATCAGTGTTTTGATTCTATGTAGCAGAATATTTGTTTAGTTTAGATTTATTTTTGCTGCTGAATGATTATGTAAATTTATGTATGAGCTCAACAGCAAAGATTATAGTTTTTAACCTGTTTCACCGTCAGGTTGGAGCAAAGTGTTTTTCTGCCTCGTTTCTCTGACCATTCTTGGAGCTTCTTCTGAAGTGGATGCTGACATTAGCGTTAGCTGCTACTGTGAATTCTACATTAGCATTAGCGTTTCTGCTGCTGCTACATGTTTAGCATTGAGATGCTATTTCAAGCTCGAACAGTTTTGCTGATAGGCTAACTGATTTTAGCACAACGTCAGCGCAACAATAGTTGAATTAACCCTTAGAGGGCCAAGAGGAGTGGCTGTTGTTAGCTCTTGTGCGTCAGCTTTACAGGCGTCCTGGAAACACGCAAATACAAAAGTTCCAGCCGGAACTTAAGTATGTAAAAGGGGGAAAGAGTGATTAATTGTGGTAGAATGCTTACAGTGTTAAAATCGATGTAATTAATTAATCAAAATAAAAGCTCCAGTGCTTGTCAGTAGTGATGTGAGTAATGCACCAAAACCACAAACAAAAACTGTAACTGATGGGACATAAAATGTTATGAAGGAAAGTCAGTCAGTAAATCCTGGTGAATTTTCAGCTGCTGAACATCTGAGTTCAGTCTGCGGCTCTGGGACCTTCTGACGTTTTCCACATAATCGCCTGCAGCCAGGCGTGGCGGCCAGGCGTGTGACGGTGCCCACCATTTAGAGAGATTTATGAACGCCATTCCAGTTTATGGGCTTCATCATGGTTGCTTATATTTTATTTTAAAGTATGCTTCACAGCAGGAAAGCCAGAAAACAACATGGATCCAAAACCGTTTCAGTTTCTTTCTTCATCCTCCAAATGTAAAAGCCTTGAACTCAATAATCTTTTCAACATATGGCAACATAAAGTCTTTTCTTCATCACTGTGAATAATAAGTAGCAAAAGTTTTATTGACTCTTAAAAATAGAATAAATTTTGACTCATGATGAAGCTCAGACTCCAAAATTCAAACTTTTACCGCTGACCCAGTGTGAGAGGCAGTTTGGGAATCTGGAAATTGATCTTTTTGATTCGTACCTGTTTATTCAGACGAGATGATGAGTGGAAGGCTGAGCGGATCGTTTTAGGTGATTTTTAAATTTGGACCACAATGCAGACAGGCTGATGATCAATGTTTAAGGTTTAATAATGAAAACATTACAGGACATGCATGAGCAGAACAGATTCTACCTAAATATTTAACCAACACGCAAACCAGGAAGTGAACTGCCAAAATAAAAGCTGGGTCCAAGTCGCTATCACTTGGCCATTTTTAAACTGAGAGCTTTGATTTGTATCCATTATGTGACGATTCATTGATCTGTCAAAACGTTTGTGAATCACTACAGGAAAAAAGTGTTTAAATAAAAGTTATGTAAAGGAGAAAACTGGGAAAAAGAGTTAACTTCTTCATCAGAATATTAATGCTGTTTACTCTCTTATCCTCGTCCAGTTTAGATTAATTAAGTTTATTATAAACAAACTCATCCTTTCCAAAATCCTGTGCCGTATTATTTAATCTAATCCGTTGATGTGTTTTGAATCTTTGCTTTGCACTTTATAAAATGTGCAGAACCACAGCAGCAGATTGGCTCCTCTTATTTTAAACTAAAGGTTTAAATCTTGAACCGTTTCCATTCGGCACACATCCTGTTGCGATCGTTCTGCAACGTAAAGCAGGGGAAACTAAAACCATACGTTGCATGTTGAAGTCATTTGGACTGTGTAATATTTTCCGTGTGTTGCTCCTCCTTTGATTCTCCTTCTACCTTTGAGGTTTAGTGTCTGCAGACAGAATTTGTCTGTAAGGTCAGAGGTCAGAGTTTGAAGCTCATAACGTGCAGCAGAACAGAAACCCTCTATTAAAGATGAAGTCGTTTTTCCATTTGACACAAAGATTTACCCGCTTCTGAGTTTGCAGCATTAATCCTGAACATGTGCATATTGAAGTAAAGCTGATGGTGAAGCTGAGCTTATTTAAATCATTCTTGTTTTTTTTATTTTATTTTTATATTTGCACAAAGTCCTGTTTCCTGCTGCAGCCAAAGTGAAAAGAGGATCTTCAGCAGCTGGAAATCCAACATTCTGCAAAACCATGAATGACGTCCATTTGTTATATGAGGTGAATAAAATAAATGTGACCCAGGATTATCTTTGAATGTGCATTTGTTGCATTTTTGCCCGTTTTTCTCTCTGTGTAACAGATCCTGATGGCCGGCGGACGTTTTGAGCCCAGTGGGGAGTTTTCTGTGGACGACGCTGAACTTTTGTCGCTCCATCAGACCAGAAATCTGAACGTCATCTGTGAGGAAATCATTCCAAAGAAGCTAATGGAAGTGTTTGGGCTCATAGCTGAGCTGCCAGAGCACCACGCTTCGCTGCATCAGGAAGATTTTGAGCGAATCTTGATGACTTTGATGAACACAAGATGATCAGCGCAGCTTCTGTTCACCACAGAGGAATGTGGGGAGAGTCTTTTGTTGGTTTCTATAAAGCTATGAAATGAGACCTGGCACAGACAAACTGAGCACCGATCCACGTTTTGGGTTCAATGTTTAAGTTTAATGAACATGACTTTAAAAATTCATGATTAGATGTTGCAACTGAAAGAAATGAGGATCAGAAATGAACTGAACAGAAATCAAAATGAAGAAATCACTGAAATCTTCTCAGCAAAGACGATTCAACTGAAATCCCATATTTACATCATATTTACATTGTTTATTTGATTTACTAGCACCTGCATGTAACTGACATCTGAGACTGAAAACAGAACAACTTTAAATGTGTCACTACAAAACAGAGTGAAAATAATATGAAATATGAGTGAAAAATATCTGAAAACTTTAATAAAGGTGTCTATGTTGGATTAATTTTAATCTCTTGTCATTAAGGATCCAATGAAAATAATAAATCATCTTGGATTTCAAAGCAAAGCACCACTGCATTAAATATCTTTCCAAAAATGTATCCAGCAGCAGCAGCAACAGACACGTTTCACTCCTGTTACCAGTTTAAGTTTCTGTTCACTTTTAAAAGGTGAGAAGCTGAAACTTTTCCCCTCATGGCAACAGTTACGTTTACATTTTTACAAATCCTGCCAAAGATTTTTTTAAATTCAGTTTTTGCTGTGTTCATATAGCCTGCATGAAATAGAACAGATATAAAACATCAGGACTTTGAGTCCTGGAGGTTCATCCTCGGCTGCGTTCAGACTGCAGGAAAATACGACCCAAATCAGACTTTTTTTCAACTTCCCAATTCCAACTTTTTCACCCCCTTGAAAAACTGATCTGTTTCACGTCCAGATGTGGAACTAACTGGTATCAGACAGGTTCTGCTGTCTGAAGGCTCATGTCACATCTTTGATGTGAGACGTGTCATGATGCAGCAGCAGACGGTGAATCTGGATGTAAATAAAGGCTGAAAATGATAATAATGACTCCTGGTCCGACTCCACATCCTGCTGTGAAAGAGTCGGCTGTGGGTCACATTCACCTGCTGTTTCTAAACTTAGTCCAGTCAGAGTATCTTCGCTCTCCAGGCGCCTTTTTATTTCTAAGAAATAAAAGAGATTATTCTTGTACTCCTTCATGTCCTTGTTTTCTGAATTCACCACTTGGTCTCATTTAAAAATTAATGAAGCAATCCAAACATGCTGTGAAAAGAAAGATGAATTATTATGTAATACGATCCAAAGACTGTTGCTACAGTACACCGTCTGTGAGATGTTACAGAATCTGAGCTGCCTCTGGTGTTGGTGTGTTTGGGAAAATGATGGCACCCTGACATGAAACCGTGGCTCACAACCCAACTCCGATCATGATCTGGCCCGGGTCTGGAGTTCCCAGCGGCTGCTTGGGATCCAGGGAGCTGGACAGGCCCGGCGGGCAGAACGGGACGTAGCGCAGCCAGGAGAACGAGGACAGGTAGGAGGTCAGGCCAAATGGGAGGTTGTAAACCTCTCCGGTCTCCAGAGTTTCACACGAATCGTCTTCATGAGCTTTGTTCCAGGCCAGGATGCCGCGCTCCTGCTTCGATCCTGCAGGAACCAAAGAAAACAAGGTCCATATTTCTAGAAACACAGGAAGAGCCATTTCATTTAGAACATCTTCTTATGAAAACCCTTTTGTTACTCAAAATGTTATTATTTTTGGCCTTGTGGCCCCCCACTGCCTTCCCTCGCTGTGCGGCCCTGGGCAGAAAGCCCTACTGTGTCACTGAGGTTGTGTTGATGTGTGAGAGCACCTGGGACGGTGTTGTCCAACACGAACCCGAAGAAACCGCCAACAAACATGCTGGTTGTCAGAAGAACCTGCAGCATCTGGTCGAACTCTCCCACACCTGGAAACGACGGTTTGATGCTTTTTAAAAGTGAATTAACAAAGTAACACAAACTGTTTATGTACCTGTAGCAACAGCTTTGGGATTCTTTAATATCCAGTTGGGAATGACCAAACCAGAGAACATGGAGAAGCCAAAAATGAAGATATTTCTGGATGAATTCATGTCTGTGTACTGAAAATATGGGCAGAAATCTTCCAGTCGGAACAGGATCAGAAATCTTTCAGAAGCTTTCAGGAAACTTTCCTGTTTTAGCTTAAGGTGGTTACCTGCAAATTAGAGACTCCTGCTGCACAGATGACACCAAACATGACCATGAACATGCCTCCAATCACCGGAGAGGGGATGGTTGCAAATACAGCACCCATTTTACCCAGTATCCCCATGGCAACCATGAACACCCCGCTGGCCACTATGACCACGCGGCTCCCGACCTGCAAAGTCAGGAGATCCTGCTGAAGCGTTTGCTCTTTCAATCTGATGTGCTCCCATGGAGAAGGCTGTTACCTTGGTGATACCGAGCGCGCCGACGTTCTCGCTGTAGGAAGTGGTTCCGTTTCCGGTTCCCCACGCTCCCGCCAGCAGGCAGCCGATTCCCTCGATGCCGATGCCGCGGTTAATGGCGTGTCTCGGTGGCGGCGGCGCTCCTGATAATCTTGCGCATGCGTGATAATCCCCAACAGACTCGATCATGGAGGAGATGACCCCGGCCAGGATCCCCACCACGCCGGCCAGGCTCACTGTGGGCTTCCCCCACTGGCCTGAGTTTGGTTTAAAGCAAAATGAACTATGAGTAAATACTCACAAAATAGTGAAAATTGTGTTTTGGGAGTTTAACCAGGCTGTTGCAGCGTTTAATATTTGCATGACTGTGCACCCTCTAATAGATTTGTTAGTTTTTACATGAATTGCCTAAAATAAATGTTGTATTATTTTGTGAAAAAAATTATTGTTTTTCACAGTCGCACAAATCTCCTCTAGCTTTAAATAGACACATCTCCATTTTCCATGACTTTGAGATATATTGGGACTCTGAAAAAATCAGATATGATCTTAATGTCTGATGCTGCAGCATCTTACCTGGGTATGGGAAGGTAAACCAGGGAGCTTGGCTGATTACTTCTCCTTTTAGGTCTGTGCGTGCCAGGTAACCGTACTGCCCTGGTTCGGCAGGAAGAATGTTATACACCGTCAAGATGTAACAAATGAGCCAAGAAACTGTGATTCCCAACAAGACCTGAGAATTGAAACGGGCAACAGCAAAAAAACAATCACAATTTACTCTATTTATAAAACATAAATCACCTTTGCAGTTACATACAGGGAGAATTTGAAAGATGTAGACTCGAGAAGTGTGAAGCTTTTTATCCTTGCTGTATGTAGGAAAGGGCACGGCTATGTGACGGAGGTACTGTGAAAACAGGATGATCAGGGCTGTGGTCCTGTCAGAGGCACACAGAAGGAAATCAGTCTGAAATTTAAACAGGAGACGGAGAAAACAGATTCTAAACAGAAAACTGTAAGTCTTTCTTCACATAAGAATTATCATTAAGGAAAAGGCATTGATCATTTTTTATCTTGTTGAATTTGAAAAACAACCAGATTTAGGAAAACAGATTTCCTAAAAGACATAAACACTGTTTGGTGTTTTTTTTCTTGTGTAAAAATATTTTAAAAAGTCCAAAGAATTACATTGAAGAGATGCCCCAGTGGTTCCCAGCGCTGCTCCCAGCTGAGTCAAACAGCGACAGACCAATAAGAGCGATAGTGGGAGCAATGGTGAGAGGTCCAATGAAGCGCATGAAGAGGCCGATGAGGCCAGAAAATCCAACAAACACCTGGAAGATGGAGCCCACAATAATGGAGCCCTGCAGCTGGAGACAGAAACATCACAACTATTAGGCATCAGTCATCACACTCCTTCAGTTAAAACAAACAACGGAAACTTAATTTGAAAAAAGGAGGTAGAAAATGTCTTATTGTCTAAGAATAAAATATTCTAAATGTGTGATTCACTTTGGTCTTTGTTTTTGTAATACTGTTGTCTGCCACAAGAGGGAGTGTCGTGAACCTGCACTAAGGCTGAAACGCAGTTGAGGCCGAGGAACAACAATTCCCCACCTCGTTATTAAAGACATTTTGTTTGGACATTTTTAGTCTGTAAATATATATAAAATGATTGTAAGTGAAATTATATAATTTAAGAGGTTTTTTTTTTTTTTCTATCTGACAACACGTTGGTTATTGCTAAAACTAAAACCCTAAAAATTCATAAAATCATCACAATGACTAAAGTCTACAACAAACAACAAAACAATGATTGCAACACTTTAATAAAAAATTAGAATCCCTTGAGACTGAGAAAACAGTCAAAGTTTTAATATATATATAGCTTGTTCGCTAAACATGTTTAGTTTGGAGCTACTGTAAATATTAGCTCCAACTTGAATATTTAGCAAGGAGTTAAATAATTTGTGGTTAAAGTGCATATTTAGCCTGCTGGCTAATGATTTAGATATCTAAATATTTAGCCTGCAAGATAAATATATTTGGAGCTATAAATATTTAACCTCAAACAATTAATTTTCTTGCTCACTGGCGCTAAATGGGCTATAAAGTTTGAAAACTGGGACATTTAGAAATCCATGAAAAACAGTGAAAATGTAACTTTCAAAAACAAATTCCCTTTTTTTTCTTATGACAGGGTAAATAACTCAAATATTGCTGTTAATCTGTGAGTTCCAAACATCACAACATCGTCACTGAGGCATGCTGCTAAAAGCCTGAGCATGTCTGCACAGCGGCCCTGGTGCACAGACTCCATGGCAGCTGGTGTCTGAAAAATAAATAAGCCAATTTATTTTTCACAACAGTACAAAAAGTGTTTGGTTTCTCTTTGTTTGCTAAATTTGGAGGTAAAACCCAGTGGAGTCATGTGACCAGCTGTTAGTTTAATTCAATTCAATTAAAAAATACTGTGATCCAACCTGTGCTTTAAACGGTTAAATGCTCACAGTTTACTTACAGCTCTCATCCGACTTTGCCACACTTCTGTGAACTCTGTGGACGAAGTGTTGACTGAGCTGGCGTTTTGGGTCCAGGCAGGACACCTGAACTCTGGCATGGACAGCATCGCCATGGAGGGAGCCAGCAGCGTGAACGTACCGCCTTGAAGAATGGGCAGCCTGGAGGCAAAGATGGCCGAGTCATTAATACTCGCAAAATACTCCTAATATCAGAGATCATTTATATTTATTCATAAGCAGGAGATTTGAACCTACAGTCTCCATCTGGTGCATATGAACAGTTAATTCAAGTCATGTGAAGCTAGAGAGTGACTCTCCTATTAGACACACAGACTCGAGGTTAAGTAGGTTAAAGCAATCAGCTGCTAATGATTGTCTCTGTGCTGCTCACTATCTGTTATACACATCCGACTTTGCAGTGAAGCATGTAAATCAGCATCATGCAGGAAGTTATTGGAGGAGAAAATGGCTGCAGACGTTTGCTTTGGGAAAGAAAAACTTGAACTTGTTGAAGGTGATGTTTTCCTGCCAGATCATGCCTGAATGCTTAGGAAAGGACAAGAAAGCATCAGTGGTGCTAAGCCAGGAGAATGCCGGTTTTAGCAGAAACCAGATTCCGAACATAATGAGATGGAAATTCCTTGACTAATCCAGCTGTGACGACAGGATTCAGGAAGGCTGAGCTGCAGCGCACAGAGCTGAAATCACATTTTAAATCTGTGGTTTTCAAAGACAAAACCAGCTTTTGCACCAGGTTTACTATCACCTTAACTCAGCATGACGGACACAGGATTTACAGAGCATGAAAAGGTCAAAGGTTTCCCCACTTTTTGCTTTTCTAGCACAATTAAATGTTTCAGATCATCAAACACATTCGGAAATACAGAAAGCTGGTTTCAGAAAAAAATGTCTCAAACACTTAGACATTGTGTGGAACAGCGATCCCTGCTGAAGCTGATCACTGGTTGTTTAGGTTCTTTGTTCTGCTGCTTAAAGCAACAAGCTGATAACTGGATGTTTTGCTTCATGATTTTATGCAAGAGGTCAGAATTCATGGCTCCAGCAACAACAGCAAGCTGTTCAGATGTAAAGGCAGCAAAGCAGTCCCAGGCCATGACACTGCCACTACCTGCAGGTGTGACGTTCTGTTTCTGGGAAGCGGAAAGCTTACAAAATTTCTCAAAAAAGTTTGTAAGCTTGCGTGAGTTTTTTTAATTTATTTTTATTTTTTACTTTTTGAATTTTTCAACCACAACAAAAAAAAAGAGTTAATGTGCTGAACGGGAGATGGAAACATAAAGGAAAATTTTCTTTTCCTCATTTTCCAGAGCTGAAGCTGAAGCTGAAGCTGAGGAATTCTGGGTAGAAAATATTTACAGACCGACATTTTTTTTATCTTAAATGCAAAATGTTTATCAATTTTGTACACTTTTAGCTTATTACTGCTCTGACTGTGTTGTTCTCTCAACAAAAGGCCTTTTTTATAGTGTCTATGCTTCAGTTAGTGATTAATTGATGCCTGCATTAGTTAACAATTATTTCAGTCATCGATTAATCATAAATTTAAAAAAATGTGAATCTTTTAAGGGCAAAGCTGCTTGACAAAATGTACAAAAAGTTGTAAAGTGCTAATTTTTTTTTTTTGTTCAAATGCTCCAGATTTTATCTGAAAAAGACTCAGACCTGAAATGGAGACGATTGGTTGATTCTTGTTGAACTGCTGTGTTTTATCAACAACAACCAGTAAAATCAGCCACAGGCAGCAAATCCCTGCTAATAGTCCGTCCTCAGCAGGAAATCGGATCCTTGTCATATCAGTTCCTACCTGATGCCAAAGGTGACCTGCAGCAAGGTGCAGACTCCAGACACCAAGAAGATGGTGCTGATGAGGTAGCTCTGCGTGAGGCCGTCATGCTGCAGACACAGACCCTGCGACAGGATCAGGGGGATGGCGATGATGCCGCCAAAGGCAGTCAAACAGTGCTACAGGAACACAGGAGGGACATTTAAAATTAAGGATAAACTGTTTGACTTTTAATGCATGAATTCATTTAGTACTGAAACGATTAATAATGATGAATCAATTAGTGAAATGTAATTAATTTAGAATCGATTAATTGCTAACTGGAGGACAGACTATAAAAATGATCATTTGCTGAAAGAACAACACATTAAGAGCAGTAATCAAACCTAAACTGTGCAAAAATATGTACATTTTGTTTTGAAGATATTAAAAAAATATCAGGACTTCGGTTTTAGCTTCACCTGGTTCAAATTCTGAAAAAATAAAAATCCTCTTCAGTAACTTTTGATCAGTTGATCCATAAAATAATCACCAGATCATCCCTATTCAGTTCTGAACTTTTCACCTTTTTAGCTGCAGATGCCTCCTTTTCTTCACTGCTGTTGAGTTTTATGAAATAAAATGTTTATTTTCTTATTTTAAAAATTATTTGCATCTTTCAATGCATCTATAAAAAAACTTAAATGACTAAATAAAAAATCTGCAGAATGTGGTACAATTTTTTTATCTGATTAATTCATTATCAGAATATTCTACTACTAAAATAATTGTTAGTTGCAGGCCTAAACTTTATGAAACATAAACTAAGAACCTGATGACTGAAATAAATCTTATGTTATGTAACTCTGGACTCCATGTTGCATGAAAACTGTCGGCTTTCAAAGCTTTTCCTGACAAACCTGAGCGCCTAAGAGGATGGAGAGGTACCAGGGCGGGACATCTGTCACGCAGTAAGCCAGTTTGTTTGTGTCTTCATCGATAGACGAGTCCAAATCTTCTCCTTTTTCTGATAGATCACAGAAACGTCCTTCCAGCTTCAGTTCGACAGACAGACACAGGAAGACAGGAAGTGAGAAAAGAGGCAGAACTGAAGGTTTGGACACAAAACGCCCTAAACGTTCATGAATTATTAGAGAAAATTTAAATCAAATGTTTCTTCTATTTGACAGAAATTCAGTTCTTCATTTGCTCAGACCAGAGGCTGCAGTAACAAAGGACCTGTGGATCTTGGGTCCTGCAAATTCAATGAGGGGATTAAAGTACTTTGGCTTTTACTTCCATCTTTAAGGCAGAAAGATGGAAATTTACAAACTGATTTTTGTATTTTCTTCAGTTCCAGCTGTTGACAGCATGTAAAGTTAATTATGTAAAAAAGACAAGAAAAAATCCCAACCCAACACGTTTAACTAGATCTAATAAGTTCATCCCCAGATTTCCAGATGTGTCATTTTTAGTAAAGCTTGTTTTATCAAACAAAAACAAAGCATTAAACTCACCGCAAAGGCAAAGTTGTCGAGTCCATTGCTTTCCTTCTCTGAGGTCATGTCAGCTTCAGCCTGCTGGCTCAGGTTTAGTTCAGGTTTAGTTTCCTGAAGCTTGAGAAGAAACAGACAAGAAAGAAGAGAAACCGAACAAAAGGAAGCGGCCGGGAGGCAGGCGGGTTGGACAGCCTGCTGAGAAAAAGCAAATTTCAGACATGGGACTGCAGCTCGTGCTGACTGTAATGGGTCCAACCGAGCGCTCATGTGAACCGAATTACAACAGAAGCAGCAGCTGACCAACCAGCTTCTGGCAGGCAGCAGATCTTCTGTCCTTTTCACTGTAAAACAAACCCTGATCTCATTAGAAGAACCTTTGAGGCCAGAACCTCTGCAACCTGCTCCTGCTTTCACCTGCTGCCAGGATTACTGCTGCTTTTGTGGTTAACTTTGTTCCACTTTGAGTGAATCTTGTTTTTAGCATTTTGTATCTGTTGGTTTTGAGCTTTCCTCAAACTGCTCCTGTTCCCTTCTAATTTTAACAACAAATCTTTGCGTTTGTGACTATCACGTGCTGCGAAGTATCACACAACACAAGGCTGTTATTCATGAGCCGCTCTGAGCCATAACCTCATTTCCCAATTTATCGTACCTCTCCATTTCCCTCCAAATGCCATTAGCTTCAATTACATTATTAGTGTAAATTGAGAGTTTGATAGCAGCCCACATCTGCCTAGTTAAAGTCCAGAAAGAAGAAAGGTACTGTGACACTTCTGTGCAGTTTTCAATACTGAAAATGATTATCTCACCTCTTAAGACTGACTGCTTGAAGACACTTCTGTGCATAAAACAGAAATAAACTGTAGCAATGTAGCAAAACGTATTTCACTCAAAACTTGAAGTCCATCATAACGGCTGCTATTGATTCATCAATACAGCTACATGGAGCAGAGACGTGAAAAAATAACAAATGTTCTTCTTTGGTTTCATTAAAGTTATAAAAAGTTGCAGATGAAGCTGCAAAATGCAACTTTTCCTGCATGTTTTTACTCATAGTTTTGTCTGGACATGATTGTCGACACCAATATTTCTCCTGAATGATGACAACATAAACAGAATAGATTTTAGAAAATAGAAATCACGATCAGCCCGCGGATCAGCCCGCGGATCAGCCCGCGGATCAGCCCGC
>VMRN01000311.1:35426-49470 GCA_010277015.1 Poeciliopsis turrubarensis
TCAGCCCGCGGATCAGCCCGCGGATCAGCCCGCGGATCAGCCCGCGGCTCAGCCCGCGGCTCAGCCCGCGGCTCAGCCCGCGGGTCAGCCCGCGGCTCAGCCCGCGGCTCAGCCCGCGGCTCAGCCCGCGCCGCGGCTCAGGCTGAGTCGGCTTGTTCCGCATGCGACGCCTTTATATCAACTCAGCTGGAAACATTGGTGCTAAAACATGAACTAAACAATAACATTTATACTGATTTAAATTTAATACAGGAGTCACATTTAACCCTCTGACATATGATATGATAACACAGTGAATGATCACAGCTCAGATCACAGCTTAGCTGAGTTTGAATGTTGAAGCCATTCAAACTGCATCTGGCCTTCAGGCTGCAGCCATCAAGCTCAAAATGAATTTTCACCTAACATGTTCTGCAATGCCCTTCCATATTATATTGATGCTTCTGTCTTGTTCTCCACTGTGTGTTTTTTGTTTCGTTCCTGAATGTTTCTTATTTTAAAGTTACTGGGAGAAAAGATGAAAATCTAATGATTCTTCCAACATCAGCCTGTGAAAATCCTTTCTGTTTGGCTGAACATCAGCTCAGAGCAGGACTGATCTGCAGAATGTTTTCTAGATTAACAGATTAATATTTGGATAGCAAAAGGTGCTTAGTAGGCGATTATTTTACAGGATTTAAAGGTGAAGCTAAAACTGCAACTTGAGTTTTGGGTAGAACAGATTTGCAGAAAAAGATTTTTTATTATTATTCTTGAACGCAAAGCATTTTTTCTTTTTTTCAGTTTTGGCTTCATTATTGCTTTGTTGGGTTTTTTCAGCAAATTACATTTCTTTAAAGCAGGTGTTATTACATTAGTATTTCAATTTCAACTAATCACAATTAATGTGATTAATCATTTCAGTCTTAAAATATATCAGACGTATGTTTGGAAGCAAAGAATACATATAAAATGTGGATTTGACACGTTTCCATAACAAGGCAGAATTGAGTTTATTTTACTGGCAGGTGAGAAAAACAATACATGAAGAAAAGTTGGAACATTCAAGTGTGAAAAATAAAACGTTTTCTCAGTGAGAAATTGAAACTAAAAGTTAAAATTTTATGGGAAATATTACACTTTTTTTTTTCTTTTTTTTTTTTGCTTGCGGTTGAAAATTGTATTTATTTTATTTTTAAACTGTTAAAACTCTTCAGGAAGCAGAGCCTGATTTCATGTCATCACCAAATGAAATTCTCCTGCTGAGGAGGAAACGTATCTTTTATTTCTGCCGTTTCTCGTTGGGAAATGTCCCTTGTTGCATCCCGTCCTGCCGGTCAGCAGCTATTGTTCTGGGATCTTGTGACGACCTCTGTAAAGAATCCATTTGGTTTGTGAATCCAGCTGCGTGATTTCCAGTGACGGGCTGAGCGTTCACATGCCGCTTTTATTTCCTCCTCATTAAAAGAATCTTCTGCTTTTAGGCTGTTTTAAGGATTTAACGCTGGAACGGCGAAGTAAGAGTTAAATCAGCTGAAGACAGAAACAATGCAGGAAGTGTTCAGGCCCCAGCATGCAGTCAGACCCGCAGGAGACTCAAATGATAAAATCAGTTCACAGTCTCAACCCAGGATCATAAATAAATATCCATCATAAACTGGTTAATAGAATTTATTGACCAATTTGTTGCTTTAACCGTTTAGTGAAATTTAAACTTGCTGTTAATGATAACTATTATTATTCGTGTAGATTATATTGTTGTCTGCTGTTGTTTTTCTCTGCTGCTCATGAATCCACAGTCTGACTACAAACCTGGATCACATTCTGCTGAGAGGTTCTCAGGTTCTCGGGTTATGGTACCAGTACCTCTGGGATACTGGGCCAGCCTTTTTGCAGTCAGATTTATGACGCAAACAGACAGTCATATGGAGCTGACACATCAGCTCCATATGACTGATGTGTCAGCTCTAGATAACATCTAGAAGCGTAAGACGGGTTTATTTGTTTGGCTCATTTCAGCAACAGAAAAATTCAATGTGTTTTAAAACACAAAAACAAACAAGAAAGGATCCACTGCACTGGCAGAATAAAGGAAAGGGATGAAAAGTTGTAATATCAGATCAATAAGTTCCAGTGATTATTAATCAAAGGCAGAGAAGCAGCCTTTAGTTTAAAGGAGCTCAGTGTTTCAGCAGATTTGCTGTTTTCTGGAAGTTAATTCCAGATTAGAGAAGCATAAATTATTTCTCCATGTTTGGTTCTGATTCTGGGAATCAGAGCAGAACCAGAAAACCCGACGAGTCTGCAAGGTTGATACAACAACTGTTTTCTTTATTTTTCATTTTTTTAGTCAGACCTGTGAAGAAATCAGTGGGTTCAGAGTTACCTGGTGATATAATGTAGAGATGTGTATGATCTGTGTAATTATGGTAACTAATCTAGTGATAATCTGAAGTAAAACACACATTTAAAATGATGCTTTGGACAGAAAATCCGTTTGGAAAAGTCTTGCTGGTTCTTGGATGAACTGAATCTGTATGGAAAGGTTGAGCGGAGCTGCCGGCGCAGGCCACTAGAGGGAGACAAATTCCTCAATTAATGGTCTTTTTACCTGATGAGATTCTCCTGAGTTTCTGAATGGAAGAGGAGAACAGAAGGTGCATCAAGGCCAAGGTGATAAACCTCTGCAGTAAACCAGGTGATAAGAAAGAGAAGCAAACGTGTTTAATAGTTGAATATTATCCAGGTTTCAGGTCAGATGCGTAGCTTGTACATGATTTTTCTGCAGTTTGTTCTGCAGAGTCAGAAGTTCTGATTCCTCTGATTGACAGTGATCTGCGCCAGTTCTGTCACTAATTGGTACATCCTGAATTTTAAGAATTTCCTGGAAATATTCTGTTGTGCACTGATGCTCCACCTCCATGCTGACCATGTGATGCAGGTCAAACACAGACTGCCAGAGGAGGGAGGAAACCACATCGTCTTCCTCTGACTGAGCGAACACTGCAGAATCTGTTTACCTTCGCAGCTCCTGATACTGCAGACACACTGGGAAGATTTATGATCTTTTTTTTTTCTATAATGACAAGCCTGCTGGTGATGGGAGATAAACTGTTGGATATGTGGACAAAAGGAGAGCAAGAAAAACATTTCTGTGTGGATGAAGAGAGGGAATCACGGCAGCACAAACACATTTCACATTCAATTGAAGAAATACTAAGAAGACCGATCAGAAAAGAGGAAAGAGTTTATCGAAACTGGTCTGTTATTAAAGAAAACACTGAGGTACATGACGAGCTCTCTTACACAGGTAAGGTTTTAAATCTACCATTAATTAACAGTTTGATTTAAAATGTAGCCAGAAAATAAGTTTTCCTGTTAAAGCTTTTCACTGTTTATAGATTCCTCACAGAAAAATCATGAAGAATCTCCAAAATCTGCCACAGAAACCAAAAGTGAGTATTTATTAATTATGTGGTCACAGAGACACCTCCGTAAATGTGGCATTTATTTAACAAGCAAAGAGATTTTAAGAAATTGTTCACCTGCAGGTCAGAAGAGGAAAAGACAAACCAGGGTGACGTTCACGCCGATCCAGGTTCAGGAGCTGGAGGCGGTTTTCCAGCAGACTCACTATCCAGACGTCAACACCAGAGACGAGTTGGCCGGCCGCCTGCAGCTGACGGAGGGACGAATACAGGTACAACACCTGCTGATGGGGCTGCTGCTGAGGGTTCATGACCCATAATGATATCTATCTGCAAACACTCATACTTAATAAATTATAAGGTCCTTTGCAGTGACGCTCATTTATCAGATTAACCTGTAGAAAATAACAACCTTTTAATTAATCCCATATTTCTCAATTAAAAAATATTTGCTGTTGGTCTGATTTAATAATAATAATGAGCCTTTATGTCCTGATAAAATGTAGCCAATATCATTTAGAAATAAGAAATAAATTAAATAATCAAGTTAAGAGTAATATTGTAATTTTAAATGTTTGCATTGGATGTAAGCAAAAATAATTTGCAGTAATAAAAACGTATAAATGTTATTGTAAACAGTAATCAGCAGAGGTGGACACCGCTAACTGAAAGGTTAGCTGTGCTAACACAAAGGCACTAAAATTACGTGGAAAATATTATACTTTTCTTCTATTTCTCCTTGCTAATTATTCCATTATGTCAGGTTTCATGTTAGAAATAAAGTTATATTTCTAACATGAAATATAACTTCATGTTATATTTTATGACATGAAGTTACATACACAGCTTCCTGATGTGTACATACTCTTCATAATAAAAGCATGAATATAAATGACTAATCATTTGAAAAAATTCTTAAAATCAATAACCAAAACGTCTTCACAGATGTCTGCATTTATACAACTGAATGTTTATGAAACAGAAAATTAATGTTTTAAAATGTATCCAGAAAATGTAATTTCGGTAAAGCTAAGTATGTTAAATGTTTTCATAGTTAGCAAAAGTGTTAAATCGCTAAGCTAAAACTAGCGCAAAGCTAAGATTAGCTCTGCTATTAGCGCATTAGCACAAATATGCCCTACAATGCTAATCAATCATACTTTCATCCTAAATGCTTGTAAAACCAAGTAATACTGCAAACACACTGCTTAACTAAAGTCAAATTGTAATTTTTGTTGAATAATTCATGTTTTGGTAACATGGCATGAAAACAAAATGGAATTTTTTCAACTTAAATGCACAGGTTTTTTATTTTTTTATGAAACGGGTCGTAAACAGCATGTTGACCTTGACAAGGCAATTCAGTGTCTCTTAAACTCTCGTCCCTTTAATGCCTTTAGCTACACCTTTGCTACATCGTTTTGCAGATTTCATGTCCCAATAAAAATGAATTTTATTGTGCTTCAGATTTGGTTCCAGAACCGCCGAGCAAAGTGGAGAAAGTCAGAAACACTGAAGGAAATCGAGGTGATGAGCAGCCGGCGGATATGTTCAGCCACTCTTCCTCTGATTTATTACGAGGTACTGAGACTCATTTCAGGCAGGTTGTCTTCAGGTTGTAAAATCTCTGGGAAATATCGTTTCCATTTTGTGTCTTCCAGGAGCCGCCGCTTGAGCCGCTGCGCTGGCTGAGCTGCTGGACACCTGAACCATCCAGGCTGTTTTTCAGATCCACTCCAACACAAGGCAGCACACACTGCCACAGCCACAGGACTGTCTGCTCCCAGCTGCACGGGACGCAGCGATAGCCCCTCTTACTGTCTCACAACGTTCACAGTTTCAAAAATCTTTTTTATATAAAATGTAAAAAAACAATTTTGAACCAGGTTCTGTGAAATTTAACCTTAATTCTCAGAATATCTCACATTGTGCAGTGCGCATGCAGCTACAAATGTTTAGCATTTTCCAATAAACCGAATTTCTGAAATGAATTTTGCATTTTCTTTACATTTTGCAGGTAAATCTGTTCAGATGAAGCTTTGAACGCAGCTTGTTCTATATGTCTCTCACCAGAAACCGCTGTGTTGTTATGGAGATCAGCATTTAGCCTTTTTCATGACGCCACACTTCCTTGTGAAAGATAAGATAAGCCCATGTCATGAAAAGTTCATCTGTTTGACTTTCTGACAACCTCTCCTTATCTTAATTTGGACTTATAAGACGAGGTTATTCACAGGTCAGCTCTGTGATTTGGAGGGCTTGTCAAATCAGTCCAAAGGCAAAAATATCACCTGCTGGAATAACTTTACAAATAGGAGCTCATGTTAATGCTGGAAAACTTCTTTAAAGCATATTCTCTACAAATGCCACTTTGCTTCAGAAAGTCAAGCTTAACAAAAGTTTCTGCTTGTGCAGTGATCTAAACAGTTCTCAATTCTGCTTTATGTAAATAATTTCAAGTCCTCAGACAGATAGCAAAACACCACCTTGCAGATCAATTCAACAACTGATTTGACGGAACCAGAACTGATTACAGGTTTATGAGAACGGCTCAACTTTTCACCCCGGCGTATCTTTTGTTTACTGCCTGAGTGAGAAATTTATTACCGCTTCACAGCGTTAAAGAGGACAGAAATAGTTGGCAGGGAGCAGCACAGAAAACCTTGACCACTGTTGTGTAACTGCAAATGATCACAATGAAGGATTTATAATTAATTAGTGATCATTGTCAGACATCAAATGCTTTGATTTGTTGAAAGCAAAAATAAAACATGCAGCTGTAGGAATTATTTTATAGTTTCTCATATTTTATCCGACTTTGCCATTTTTTACAGCACCACTCCTGTTTTCTTTTTTATCATTTACTGTAAAGTACTTTGACACCAGAGTGAGAAACATCGATTTGTGCAGCAGAAACTTTTCACCTGAACTGAAGAAAACTCAAAAAAACCCAAAAAAAGTCCTCAAATACACCAAACAAAAGTTTTACTTCTTATTCCTCCCACAATAGCCATTTAATAATTAAAAAAATACAAGTAACACATAAAGACCTGACTTTACTCAGACTTACTTTATTGTCGTAAGTAAAACTGAAATGAAATCCCATCGCTTGCCACTCAGATGTAATTTTTTTTTTTCTCTGATCATCAAATAATTTTAGTTTCTAATGAAGAAAAACAAACATTTTTAGGTGATGAGTTCATTGTGAAAAGCTGCTGAATCTAAACCAAACTGGCTTGTGAGACAATATTACCTGTTATTAACTGGGATTCCTCACATTTTTCCATTTCAACTGTCACTGATTACATCTATTTGAGTCACTTTGTGGAGAAGGGGTGTGAATACTTTAGGCTGCCAGACAAAGCTTGTTATGTCTTCAAGTAGCCAAAAGGTGGCGCCCTTCAACCCATGAATAGGCAGAAATGACACCTTCCGTTCAGCTGAGTGTCATCAACACTGACCTTGTTTTATGAAGGTTTCATTAGTCACAGTTATTCATTTCTGATGCTACAGAGCAGCTAACATGTTGTGATTTCCTTCCCGGATATTTCCTGTCCTCTGCTTCCTCTCAGAGGAGGAAGAGGAAGAGGAGGAAGAGGAGGAAGAGGAGGGCGGACTCTCAGCATCCTCCAGCCTCCGCCCGCCGCTCAGGCTCTGCCTCCATCCACACGGCGCTGGATCAGACCTGCAGGGGGTGGGGGGCAGAAAAACACACTGCGGAAAGAGGGCGATGGCCGCCGGAGGAGGATGCGGGGAATCGGTGGATCAGTACCGGGCCGAGGTGGAGAGGCTCACGCAGGAGCTGGCCGAGGCCAACCGGGAGAAGATCCGGGCTGCGGAGTGCGGGCTGGCCGTCCTGGAGGAGAACCAGGCGCTGAAGCAGAAATATGCGGAGCTGGAAACCGACCAGGAGACCCTCCGGAAGGAGCTGGAGCAGCTGCAGGAGGTAAGGCTCCGGAGCGGGAGCGTTTGGAGCCGCGGGACGCAGCGCACTGCGGTCAGCTGCTGGAAACTTGTGAGCGAATCATCTGGGAGGGGAAAATGATCGGGCTGCTTATCTAATCTGATATAATCTATGACTGGAAACTGGAAATCCTCCCAACTGAACAGAGATTTCAAAAATATTGGAAGCTGATAGTTTACAAGCTGTACAGTCTGAAGCCTGCAGGCCTAGTTCAAGCCCAAACTCCCAATAAATAATACATCCTGTAGGAATCTGAACCTCTGCTGGGATCTCTCATCTTCATTTCTACACTTCTAAATGGATTTCAGAGGCTCACTTATCAAACTGTGATGATCAAACCAAAACATGAGAACATATAGAAGCCAATAAATCCAAAAGAGGTTCTGTTGGACTGATTATTCATACATCTGGTCCATTTGCATCATGGATCTCTAGCAGTGATGCTAACAGGAGCTCAAGGTTATGGAGAACCAATAAGGCGAGACAAATTATTTCTGTTCAACTAAACTTTGTAGAAAAACCTTCTGCATGTTTGTCTTGACCAGATCTGAACATCTACTGACCCCCATGTTTAACCAGCTTCCATATCCCCACAGCATGATGCTGCCACCACCAGTGTTAGTCAGCCTCAGCGCTCATTATAGCATCTGCGTCTTAAAGGGCCAGTATTATGTGTTCTCCAGGCATTTTATAACAATCAGGCAATTTGTTATAAAAATGCTGTGTGTGAAATATCACTTCACTTCACTTTGCAATTGAATGCCTTGAAATTTGGCCTCTGCTCTTTAAGAAGTTGCTGCTCTTTCTGTTTGTCCATTATGCCATTTACAACTGTTCTCCCTGGGCTGAGGCTGGTTCAAGTCAGAAAGTTTCATCTGACCCTTAGTTCAGCTAAGATTAAAACTGAGCCAGTTTGTAACAATTGGGGGCTCGTCTGGGATTTGAACCTTCTTGGACTTTTTGTTGTCCTTAATATCTAAGAATAAAATCACATTTGTATGTTTTCCACATACATCAGAATAATTTTCTTCTTTCGGTCAAATTTTAATTGCTTCTTATCTTTTTTGACCTTTGCTAACTCAGTCCAAGGCAGCAGAGAGCAGGTGATTAGTAGACATGTTCATTGGTCCCAGTCGGTTCTTCTTTATGGTTACACGCTGAGCCTGAAGGATGAAGACATTAAATATGGATCTCTGAGCTTTTTCTGTGTGACATTCTTGCACAGCTGCTTTTCTGCATTAAAAAATCATGATGGCATCCTTTGCTCGGCTGTGCAGTATTTCAGGCAGCACTTAGCGGGTTACATCATGCTGATGTCATCCTGTGTACATTCCTGCTTGTAAAGTTAAGCTGAGGAGACAACCTGACTCGCCGTCTGGCTAATATCTCATCATTTTGGATTCTTGTTGTCTGGCTGCCAGAAAGTTGAAGGGTGTTGGAGATCAGTGTGACCTGGTTACCAACAGAAAGTTCATTTAATGAAACGCTGTGATAAGATCGACCATCACTTTCGGTAGTTTCATATTATTCCCCCCTCCCTCACCTGTTGCTGTGTGGCATCAGCTGGCTGAAAGAAAGCTTCTGGATTTTTCCTTCATCTCAAAAAATTTTCCCGTTTTTTAAAAACACCACAGCCCTCAAGCACCAATTTAATTTTGACATTATGATTCACCAAATCTATAATACCTGTAGATATTGTATTTATGTTTAAGTTTGCTCTCCATCATCCTGTCTTATTCTTTTAATGCATATTTCTGGCTTGAATTAAAGTTATTGGGGAGAGAGAGAGAGAGAGAGAGAGAGAGAGAGAGAGAGAGAGAGAGAGACAGAAAGAGAGGGAGAGAGAGAGAGGAAATGGAACTGCTGCGTAATCAGACTTCACTCTTCAAAATAAGAGCGTGAATTTACACGGCTAACTACTTGAAAGATTCTCAACAATGGATAAAACGTCTTCAAAATGTATCTAACTTTACAAAACAGCCAAGTAAATCAGTGCTTTAAAATGTAAAGCACTAAAACGGTTTTAAAAAGTTGCAAAATGCAAAACTTAACAACCTTTACAGTCCAAAGAGCCACAAAGCAACTTTATATTCTTGATGCTTAACTTATAAATGACATTTGTTGTCATTTTTTGTTCTGTTTTAGGTCCTAAAATAAAGTAAAACTTAAACTTTTACACAAAGATCACTGCGTCGATTTGGGTAAAAATTATGTAAAAGAGAAAAAGAAAAAAGAACACATTTTCCTAAATAAAAAACATCTAAATAAATATTAATGATGCTTTTGTTGTGGAAACTGAGCTGAAAACTTTTAAAGGTTGCATTTGTTGCTATATCTATATTTAAATTCATTATGTGACTTTAGGCAAAGTTAAGAAGAGCCAATGAGCCACTCGTGGCTCCGGAGCCTCAGGTTGAAGACCAGTGATGGGAGTGTGTGTTTATTCAGATAATAATAAATGAGCCATGTGGATTTCTGTAATATCCGAGGTTAAATCTTCATTCACAGCTTTTTTGCATTTAATGTGAAACTGGGATATTTTACTTTAAAAGATCTTTAAGAGCCTCAAGTGAGAAATTAAAATAGAATCTGAGAAGAAATGAGGACTGATTAATTATTATTTATTTAATCACATAAGCAACATGTAGCTAATGTTTGACTTTCATCACTCAGATCTGTTGGGTGTTTTAAAAAGCCCTTCTCGTTGTTCTGGCTTGTTTTCGTCGTCAGCAGCAGCGTTTCTCCAGCTGCTCGTCCGTCTGCGCGCCGTCGCTCGGCTCTGACTGAGGGAATATTCTGCCTGCATCATTCGGCCCCCAGTAAAACACGCCGCCCCTCCTGCACCCGCAGCTCAGACCTATGTGACTGTGAGAGTGAGTGCCAGAGTGCAAACCTGCCACCACAATAACATCATGTCTCCGCTCCACGCTCCCAGGAGAGCGGCCTTATCAGGGGAAGTGAGCTGCAGATGGAAACCGAGGCGCCTCTGGGCCTGAAAGCAGTGAAATGCCTCATCATTCTGGAGGAAGAGACATCTTCATTTTTATATAAGAATCCTGTTGACGATAATTTCATGATTTGGTCTCTGTTCACAGAAGTAACCGTGCCACACTTTGCTGAAGCTAAACATAATTCTCATAATTCCAACTGGTTTGCTTCAGTGGTGCCCAGATTGCAGTTTTCTGGCTGGTCACTGATCTTTATGAAGCCTGACTGCTCCAGTTTAGCTGAAACCAATTTTTGTGTCTAAAAAGTTGTTAAATATAGGAACAAAGTTACTAAGTTGACAATTATTGTTAACCACACAGGCTGCTGCTGGCCACGCCCCCCAATCAATGTTTACACTCCACATGAAAATGTCTGCAAACAGATGTGCAAATATACAACCTTACATCTTTGAAAAGCAGAAGTGGAGCCTCCTGTACAGCCAATCAGAATGCAGCAAGTGTTTCTGGATAGTAAACCAACTAAACACTCATCTTTCTATACAGTGAATATAGGTGAAACCAGCTGACCAAACATGCTGGAGCTGTTGCTAGGTAACAGGCCTGTTACATTCCAAAACGTTTTGAAACTGCTCATTTTCCAGACACCAAAAACATGAATCTGTTTATAAAAAAACAGCTGGGTGGGCTTTTAAGCATTTTGGATGTTTGTAGCAGAAACTCAAATGAAAGTACAAAACTGCAAAATGTGAATCCTGTGTAAAGCGTCACTTTAACTCATCACAGGCAAAGAGTTTTACTCTGTTCTGTAAATTATTCTGTAAACTATTACTTATTTGATTCACTTTCTAGAAAAACTCAGAGGCTTTTTAGGGTCATAATGTGTGAATATGTAAGTGTCTGTGTGCTTTATACACATTATGGGGATAATTATTTAACCTGTTTATGGTCAGACTTAAACTAAAACAGAATGTTGATGGATGAGTTTGGATTTGCTATAAGCTTCAGAAAATCTCCAGGTGTGATCTTGAAGAAGAGCAAAGATGCTTCCCTGCGTTTCACATTGATGCTGCTGCTGTGCTGCAGATTTTTGTTCTTGCTGCTGTGGTTGAATGTCCAGATCACAGCTAGTGGAGAGGATGTTTCACAAAACTGGTGTTAATTTTCACCTTTCAAAATGGAAATATAACAAAAAAGACGCAGTTTTATGTTTTTATTGTGCCTGTGAATGTGTGCATCTCGTTGCTGCCTGAGGCAGAAGCAGAGCTGCTCTCGCTCTTTGCTCTGATACTTTTACTTCTCTTTGTTGTCTTTCCGCCCTTCGGCCCAGTCCCGCTCTCATCCCTCGTTTTCCCGTGTGTGTGCGCTCTTCCACTCCGGATAGCTGCATAAGCAGTGACGGACACACTCCTGTGGTCCTGCTTGTTAGCGCTGTTTCCGGGCAGATCAGAGTCCGATGGGAGGAAATCAGAGGCTGGAGACGGAGATGCCATCACAGCAGAGCATAGAAGAAGAATCAAGCCTGTGTGTAAAAGGGGCCATGAATTGTCATTTAATAGTCAAACTGCCTTCCATATTATGATCTGAATAATTATTTTATTCAGTGGATTTACTCATGGCAAGTTTAGGAATAGCTTAGATTCGACCACTAATTTTGTTTCTGTTTGAAAAATAGAACCAGCGCTAATAAAACAACGTCAAAGGAGGAAATGATCTGTTCTTATTTATATTTTCATTTTAAAAAATGAAATGTTGAAAATTATTTTTCTAGATTCTAATCAGTATGAAAATCTTTTCTGGCATGACAGGGTTTGTGTTTCTATAGCAACTGTGATGATTTGTTTTGGTGATGATCAGTTTGAGGCTGTAAGGCCCCTTTATGGTACTAAGTTATAAAATGGTTTATTTATTTGACATAAAGAGATTAACAATAGATTTTTATGATTGAATTGTTGCATTTGTGGTTTTCTATTCATATTTTGGGCTTTTGATGTAAAGCCAGTAACTGTTACTTATTGAATGTGTTATAGTTCTATCAGTTATTCTGATGATTAATCAATCATTTTTTTAGGTTGACAAACATTTATCTCGTTTAAACGGCTGCAGATGAATAAGATGAAAGAGTTTAATATAATCTCTGCTGCTGCAGGTAAATTGTTGCAGATTATCAGTGAGCAGCCAGACTGAGCAGAATCCGTCGCCCTCTCAGCCACGGATGCGTTTTGTAAGATAAAGTCACTCAGCAACAAAAGAGGCAGACAGGTTGCGAGTCGCCTCCATCGTTCTGCTCTCCTCTCTGTATTGTGGGGTCGGTGGGGGGGGCGGAGGGGGGTATGGGGGCTGTGGGGGGTAAACGTGGCTGGAGGAGCTAAATCAATCCATGATGAGATGGTGGGTGTGTTTTTTTTTCTTCCTATTTTTTCCTCCTCTGCACCATCAGCTCACCGTCTCCTGTTACCCCCCTGCCCCCGTTCCTCTGCCCTCCCCTGCGGTCTGATCTCCCCCATCCCCACCTCCCCTGGAGTGAAGTGGTAATTATCCATCGATTTCTGCTCTGCTTGGTGAAAATGTATCATGTCAGTGCGGCGCTGTGTGTAGCGTAGCATACATAGTGGAAATCGGTGCAGCCTGGTTGTGCATCAGACCAAACAGTGGGAGAATCTGGGAGTCGGCCAGCGTCTCCTGAAAGGCGTAGAGACGGGTCAGAACAGAACCAACCCACTCCACCTGCTCTCATTTTATTGTTGCTCAGTACACAGATTAAAGATTGAGTTGCAGTTCTGGTGATGTCAACCTGTGACCATAGCAACAACTTAAAAACCAACTTTGAAACATATATTTTTCCTTCTGGTTCAATTCAAGCTGACATCTCCATACAAGCCAGACGCTGCACAGAAAGCTGTGTTTTGCTGCAGTGAAACCCAGTAGGAGCAGGACACCCCTGCCTGCAGGATGCTGTATTGATTAGTGGTCGGCTTTAGCTGTGTCTGCTGCGAACTCTGAAAGCAAAGCAAAAATTCAGACAGTCTTCATTTTGGGAAAACTTTTAGACTCACAACAGAAAAATCTTCCTCTAACAAGCTGATGTGCTTCTGACATGTTTTCACTTCATGCCTCTTTACAGAGATCCAGTCCAGTTTCATAGGTTCAAACCAGAACAGGAAACTTTTCAGGCTTCAGCATTTTGTCCAAATGAGCTTCAGTTTAGATACTTTTCATTGTTGTTTCCATGTCGTTGATTTTAGTTTGTGCGTCTGGAAGTGCTTGTGTCCATTTAGTCGCCATGTATGTATAAGAGCCCTTCAGTGTAGATGCTTTCACTGAGGGAAGGAGAATCTAAGCTGTTTTCAGCTTCAGTGAGTCAGAGGAAGAGCAGAGATGCAGGGAGCTGCTTAAAAGGAAACCATTTCCTTTCTAGAAAGGTTCCTGAAGACAGACGTTCAGGTGATGCCGACTTGCAATGTTTTTGAAAATATAACATTTACAGCTAAAAGAAATGCTAAAAATATTTTAAATATCTTGTGATGTTCCCTCTGCCTCTAATAGGCATATTTAATAACTTGTCATGGCTGGAAGGCCCAGCAAAAAATTAAACATGGATCTGAATTTGGTGTTTCTTTCCTGATATCAACAGGTTAGAGGTTTGTTTCAGATCTCTGAGAGTATTAAGGCCCAACATGTTGTCTGTCTGTCTGTCTGTCTGTCTGTCTGTCTGTCTGTCTCTGTCT
>VMRN01000311.1:69946-96014 GCA_010277015.1 Poeciliopsis turrubarensis
TAGCCCCGGCACCTAGCCCCGGCACCTAGCCCCGGCACCTAGCCCCGCCCCGGCACCTAGCCCCGCCCCGGCACCGAGCCCCGCCCCGGCACCTAGCCCCGCCCCGGCACCGAGCCCCGCCCCGGCACCTAGCCCTGCCCCCGGCCCGGCCCATAGGAGCCATGCAGAGGCAAACACGCCCTGGATGAGGGAGGGGCCTCCTCTTCCCTCACTGGACTCTGGCCCCCACCCCAGCTGGACCCAGTCCGGTTCTAGCCCGGTTCTGCCCCACTTCTGGCCTGGTTCTGCCCCGGTTCTGGCCCGGTTCTAGCCCGGTTCTGGCCTGGTTCTGGCCCGGTTCTGCCCCACTTCTGGCCTGGTTCTTCCCCGGTTCTGGCCCGGTTCTAGCCCGGTTCTGGCCTGGCTCTGGCCGGGTTCTGGTGGGCCTCCCAGCTATCTGGGTCGTAGAAGAGACGCAGGATGCGCTCCCCGTCTTCTGGATGCGACTTCCTGCAGGAGGACTGACCGGCAGAAATGCTGCTGACGCTGAACTGGAATCTTTCCATCAGTTCACTGTTATTTATTAATAATTTATTGACTATTTATTATTTACGGGATTTAATAATGGTTGTATGTTTTTTATAAGAATTCATTCCTGCTGTGGAGTCGAAGTAATCGGTTTCACAGATTCACGTTTTGTTTTGTTCTTCCATCAAAAATTCAACAAAAATAAACATTTGATTTAGACGTTTTCTAGAAAAAAGCGTACCTAGTTAAACCATATAGAATTTTGTGAGAATAACAACCAAATAAATCATGTATGGAGTTTTTTTTACTCTGTAGCTCTTAGACTCTTTGGCTCGGCGGTTCCAGCGAACTAATAACAGGAAAAGGTTTCGTGTTTGTGACGGTTGATTCCAGCTGTTTTTCTTTCACAGGTTTTTCTTGCGATGCTTATTTATGAATTATTTTGACATTTTTAAATTAGATACACAAAGACTGTTTTATATCACTTCTTGTTTATTTATGACACATTTTTTACAGTGGGGCCTGGTGACGCTTGTAGCTCAGCTCTCAGAAACTGAGTGGATTTGTTCAGGCTTTTTGAGCTGCTTTTCATTTTGAATTGCACAAATTCAACTGAACTCTTACTGCTGCATCAAGGTCTCTGTTATCTACTCTGTATTTTCCTCGTTGAGTATTTTCAGACTTTCTCGCTGTGGTAGAACGCTCTCATGCTACTGATTCTTTCCCTCATTGTGACACAGAGAGAAAAACTTTGGGGTCCATTTTTAGAGTCATGCAGTCAAATATTACCAGCATGTTTTCATCATGTTATATATTCATTTATAAATATCACTTACTTAGCAAGCTAAATGTTTAGCCCAAAACTAACCATTTAGCTCTGAGCTAGCTTCATATTTAGTTTAAAATTAAATAGCTTGGTAACAAAATATTTAGTTTTACATTAAATGTGTTAGCTTGCCAAATAATATGTAATACTAACATTTATAAATGAATGAATAACATGGTGAAAATATGACTGTGTTTAGTGAACTGCCATGTTTTTCTCTTTTAACAGGCTAAATAAATCTAATAATTGTGTTAATTTTTGACAGTAACTTTAACAGCTGCCCCTCGTGTTGCGTTTCCCGTTGCTTCCCCAGACAGAATGCAGTACAGCACAAGCACAATTCTGCACTATGCATTTGAGCAATACAGCAGCAGCAGCAGCAGCAGCAGCAATCACAGGCTGATCTGGGGAAACTTTTCTGTCAGTAAACTGTGTGGGAAGGTTAAAGCAACAGAGAGTTCCAGATAAGAAAGAAATTAATTTTCTGTTACAAAACTAAAGTTTTGTCTCCTTTTGAGACACAGAAAATGTGGCAACTGCAAGGAAAGTTTCATTTTTCTGCACCTTCCCAACATTCTCATGATTATTATGTCCTAAGTTAAATATTTACAGCTGATCCTCCACAGCCAGTGTTGGTGTGTTGGAGGAGACCATTGACTGGACGTTCACTGGTTCACCACAGATTGATACTTTTGCAACTACAGAGTGATGAAGAGGCAGCAGCTGGATCTGTGCTGACTCGTTAACTTCTCCTGCTCTGAACGGAGAGAGAGACTAACCGGGTTCCTGGAAACAAGCCGTGGTTTGACAGGAATGCTTGCAGTATGCTGGGACATTGTGGGTTTTACAGTTTCTCCACCAGAAACAGTGTTAAACTGGATACACAAGCAAATAAAATATTTCTCCTTTGGTTCTGCCTTCCTGGTTATTTTCAGTTGTAGAGAATGAGCTGATGTGGTCCAAGCACTAATATTAGACTCTAATATTTCCCCCAGAAATAAATAAATGACTGAAGTAAAGGAAAACAGTACAGCTCTTTATTGCTGAGCTCACAAAACTTATTTGTAACTTTTGACTAAAATTCTATTAATTACAGATCCAGCAATTAGATTTAAATTAAAACTGATCATCTAATACCTCCTCTAGTTTATGAACCTGCTTTAAACCTCCCAATATGTGGTTTCAAAGTTGACAAGTTGTGCTATAGCTGAAAGAAATGTAACACATGTGAGCTAAACCTGATTAAAATGTATTTTAAAAAGAAAAAAAAATAACTCTAACCTTAAATTTAGTTCAAACTCCAGAATAAAAGCTGAAGCTTTGATGAAGTTGTGCTTCAGCAGAAAGCTGCAGACTCAGTTATTACTTTGATTATTTCTGTTGGAAAAGTTCCCAAACAGAAACCAGTGGGGGCGGGGCGGGGCGGGCTCGGCGCGACACGCCCATCAAGGTGACTTTGGAGGGAGACCCGGACCGAGCCGGCCCGCTGGAAGGAACCGAGCTCCGCAGGCTGTCACTGGTTGGGTGTCACCGGTTGGACCCGGACGGACCCGGACGGACCGCGGACCAGTGAGGCGCATGGATTTGCTGGGAAGAAGGAAGCGCGTTTCTGAAAACATTCTTTTATTTTCGGTGTTTGTTCGACCTTCCAGTGAAATCCTCAGAGTCGGTCAGGCGGAATGATGGATGAGGGGAAAATGGAGAGCTTCAACCGGGTCGCCTTTCGGAGGAAGCAGCGCAGTCTGGACCTGGGCCCTGGACGGGCCACAGGTGGGTTCATGTTCTCTCTGCCTCCCTGCTCTGGCTTCATGTGTTTTATAGCAAGTGCATTTCTGAAATCTCCCAGAATAAATCCGTTTTATCCCGTTGTTTGGCTTTAACGTTGGGTCGGCGCTCACGTGTTGGGTGATTGGGAAAGCTTGGAAACAGCTGCAGGCCTTGTTTACTCATCATCACTGCTGTCAGAGGCGAGTCAGAGGCGAGTCCCGGCCTGCCGGCTGCACCGGGGGCCGCAGGGCAACAATTTCCTCCTTATAAAGGAGATGAACTGTTCTGCTGGAGGAACACTGGGGGAACTGTTCCCTCTCTGCTCTGTGCTCCAGCCTCAGTTATCAAAGCTCGTCCAACAGTTTGCATCATTTCAAAGCTGTCAGATAAAATGAACTGCAACACTTTGGGTTATTTAACCAGTGAGAAGAGGAGAAACATGTTGGTTCATGTTTCACACTCATATTTTCACCAGGTTATTCAATCATTTATAAATGCCAAAGTTTCAAAGAAAATATTTAACCTGAGCTAAATATTCATTTAGCAGGCTAAATATTTAGCTACAGATGAAATATTTTGTTTGCTGTTTAGGATTTTTTGTGCATTTGCACAACAAACTCAAAACAATTAAAGAATGAGGTTTTTACAGCAAAGCAGATGGTCAGCAGTGACTATCTGCCAGTTGGAATTTATATGGATGTTCTTCAGGACAAGCTTTTATTTTGATAGTCTGCTAACGCTTATGAATTTGCATATTAGCTTAATATGCAGCTCAGAAGAAGCTAAATACTTAACTTAGAGCTAAATGGCTTGTTCACTATTTAGGTATCAAGCTAAATGCTTGCTTAAATTGAGCTAAATGGTTGGTGAACTAAATATGACATGTGGAACTAAAGTAACATGTGGCATTCCTCAAGGCTCAGTTCTAGGACCTAAATTATTTATACTTTATTTAAATGATATTTTTGCAGTATCAAGTACTTTAAAGTTTATAATGTTTGCAGATGATACTAATGTATTTTTTTCGGGAAAAAATATGGATGAAATAATTAAAATAGTACAAAAAGAGCTACTAGAGTTGAAAACATGGTTTGATTATAATAAGTTGTCGTTAAATGAAGGAAAAACTAAATTTATGGTATTCTCTGGTAATCGGGTTTATCATAATGTACAGTTATGCATAAATGGAGTTGAAATTGAACGAGTCTATGAGACAAAATTTTTAGGAATTATTATGGACAATAAACTTAGCTGGAAACCTCATATACAATATATTAGAAATAAAGTTGCAAAAACTATTGGAATATTGTTTAAAATAAAAGATTTAATAAATGTTAAAGGGTTGCATATTATTTATTCTTCTTTGGTTATGCCTTATTTGTCTTATTGCTCAGAAATTTGGGGAAATGCAAATAAAACAGCTACTCAAATTTTACTTAAGCTGCAAAAAAAAGCTGTTAGGCTTATTAATAAAGTGGGATATCGGGAACCAACGGATAAACTTTTTAGTCAAAGTAATATTTTAAAATTTAAAGATATTGTCTATATAAAAATTCTGGAAGTAATGTTTAAAGCATTAAATAAAAGTCTTCCTTTAGGTATTCAGAAATTATTCAAGTTAAGAGAGAATAAATATAATTTGCGAGGTTTGTTTATATTTGAATGTGCAAAAGAGAAGAGCCAGATAAAGTCCAGATGTATTTCAGTTATTGGTGTGAAATTGTGGAATGAACTGAATGATGAATTTAAGTTATGTCCTTTTTTGGTGAACTTTAAAAGAGCTTTAAGATGTAAAATAATAAAATCTTACGCTATTATTTAGATTTACATATGTATTATGGAAACTTTAAAAGAGCTTTAAGATGTAAAATAATAAAATTTTACGTTATTATTTAGATTTATATATGTATTATGGAAATATCCTGGTAGGTTATAGGGTAAAACAGGGAAGGCAAGAATAAGCTTAGCTTCAGCCTATTCCTTTTTTGGTAAACTGTGGGTCATCTATTGTTTATTGTTATTTTTTATTTTTTTTGTTGTTGTTGTTGTTGTTGTTTCTGGAAATGTGGACAGTTTACCAAAATAAAATAAAATGAATGAATGAAATGAATGAATGAAATGAGCTCTGAACTAGTTCATTATTTAGCTAGCACAGAGCTAAATATTTAGCTTGCAAATTAAAATGTTTGAAGTTGACAGTTATTAAGGAATGAATAGCTTTGTTTAAATATGAACTCATTTTTTTCTCTTCTTACAGGCTACATAACCCAGATTATTGGGTCATTTTTGACAGTTTTTGTCACAAATGGCGCTCCATATCATAACGGATCTTTGCAAACTGCAAACATGCAGCTACATATTTAGTCCGAAGCTCTTCTCAGAACCCGCTCCATGTTCCGGCTGTTTGCTCTGTTTGGGCCTGTCTGTCTGAGGCTGGAAGAACTCGCATAATTTGGTCTTATCTTGGAGCTGCTACTTGTGTAAACACGCTGCTGGGGAGACTCCGCTGCGTCTCAGACAGACTTGAACTTTTCTCTGTGCTTGGTGGGGGCAATGTCCACAATAGGTAACACTTCAGCTCATATAATAGTGGTGGCGGTTTCATAAAGTCAGCTCCAGTCTCAGGTTATAAACTGGTTCAGGAAGTGAGGTAGACTCTGGGTCTTGAGTCATCCGATGTGAGCATTCATCAGCATAGCTGCTGTTTTGCACCATTAGCATGTAATACACCTGTGTGCATGTTTTTATCTCTGGGAATACTTTATGATGACAAATTCAAAATAATGTGGCTGGAGTTTAAATGAACTATCATTTTTTACTCAAAATTCATAATAAATCTGCCAGGGTCCTTCAACTTTATGTCATAATATTCTGGTGGATCAATATCAAATATGGCTGGAGTTGCTTGGAAGCTGAAAGACTAAAACTTTTATCATGCCAAAGTTTCAATGTTCTTCAAAAGGTATCAAATTGTTTTAAATGTGCTGCCGTAGAAAATGATAACTATTTAAGCTGTTTGCTGGGAAACCATTTTATAATAGCAAATAACTAAATACAAAGTAAGATCTTTGTATTTCCCTAAACAATATTTTAAAACTGGAAAAGTAACTTGTTTGTTTTTGTTGCTTTTTGAGAATTTTTTACTTTTGCTAACATCCTGTTCATATTCTGGGGGCTAGGCCCCCCGTGTTCATAAAACCTAGTGACGCCCCTGCTGTTGATGTGAATCTCTAACGTCTGGATCTCAAACTTAAGAAATCATTTTGTTCAATCGTTATTTTGGTTTTGTCCACATGGAGCAGCTCTGATATCGGCCACTTCATTTCCTTCAGCTCCAGAACGTCCAGGAATCCATAACATCTAACTCTGGCGCTGCGCATGTTGATGGAAATCCTTCCTCTCATGCAGTTGTTGTTGGATTTATTGTCATTGCCTCCATGTAGATAAAGTGAATCGTGTTTCTGAACTTGCTGGATCGAAGCTCTGGGTTCTGCTGCAGTCGTTGCGTCAGGTCACTGCGCCTCGTAACGATGCAGAGCTTCATCTCGGCTGATGATCCGGCTTTCCTTCAGACGCAGACGGCGTCTGCAGCCGTACGCTGCTCTGCGTTTAACAAGCTTTAATTGGATCCTATTTTGTAGTGAAGACGTTTTTTTATGTTTGGAGTTTTTTGTCTTTGTCCCATTTTCCCAATAGGAATTGTTCAGAAATCATCCGTAATGTTTGGAAGTTTATTTCTCAGCAATCTGTAACTAAATGAACACTGTGATCAAAACAGCAAGATAGGAAAGATTTGCTATATTTTCAAAGCAAAATTTGGTTTTATTCTTTATAATGATCAATCAGTCAATGTTTTATGAAGATATTAATGATCCTCAAACTTCACCACAGTCTGTGATTTAGTTTTTATTTGATATTTTTAGAAGCAGTGAGAAGTGGAAGAAAAGTGGAGCTGATAGTTGCACTGTTGTCTTGCAGGAATTAAAAGTCTCGGGTTTGAATCTTGACATCTTTCATTTCAATATTATAAAACATAGTGGAGGCAGCATCATGCTGTGGGAAGCAGGTCAGCGTTGATGGGAAGAGGGATGGAGCTAAATCTAAGAAGACTGGGGTCAAAGTTCACCTTCCCTCAGGACAACCACATCATGTGTTAGAATGGTCTAGTCAAAGTCCAGGCCTACATTCAACTGAGAATCTGTGACATGACTTGAAAACTGATGTTCACAGATGTTCCTCATCTAATCCTTCTGAGCTTAAGATGCTTAAAGAAATTAAATTTCACACTGAAACTAGCAGAGCTTAGACTGGAGTTTTTCCCCCACTGTCGCCACATGCATTGTTGTGAAATGAACAGATTTGGACCTTGAACTGTAGCTTAGTGCTGGAGTTTCTGTGAAGACGGTCGGCTGTTTTCCAACAATGAGCTGCTTGTTGTTGGCTCAGAAAGGAGCAGTGGGAGCTGTGCGTTTCCCTCCACTGTCGCTGTTCATCTGGAGCGAAACCGGCTCTGAGTCTCTTCCACAGCCTCAGATTTGTTTTATGTTCTGTGCTTTGCTGAGCCATTTCAGAGCAAGTGGCTCTGAAGTGCCAGTATTTTTATTTTGAAGATGGAAACGTCTTTGAAAAGTGATTATTTTTGATAATTCAGAAACATGCAACCCAAGCCGGCCCAAGGAATAAGCAAACCGGGCCAAGGAATAAGCAAACCGGGCCAAGGAATAAGCAAACCGGGCCAAGGAATAAGCAAACCGGGCCACTGCATTCAGCTTCCTAACCTTCAGGGTAAAAGTTTGAATTTCACACCTTAGCTCTAAAATATTCAGATTTTTTTTTTTACTTGAATATTGTTGAATTTGGTTTGATGGTTTTCAGTGGAGATAAGATTTAAGATTTAAATATATTAGAATAAAAAATTTTAGCATTTTATTGTTACCATAGATACAATCCTATGCTCCGCGTTTAATCTTTGTTTTGAGTTTCGGTTTGTTGAAAGATTCATCTCAGCAAATAATCAGTTTCCCTGGTTGATTTGGTCAAGGCCCAGTCTTCCTCAGTGACCTCCGGTGTTCCTCAGGGTTCTGGTCTTGGTCCTTTTCTTCATCTATCTTCTCCCTGTTGGTCTTAGTTTCAGGGAATCTGCCGCTCCTTTTCGCAGCTCTGCGCCATCCTTCCTTTCTGATGGCTCTGTGAAATTAAATTATGTTTTTGTCAGAACTCCCTTAAAGCTACAGGATGTCACTTTATTTAAAATATGTTTTTTACATTTATATGTTGTCACAGTATAATATAAGCAGCTCCTCTGCCTTCTCCCAGTGCTCCCAGTACTAACTGCAGTAAACCCACTCAGTCAGAGTGACTTCAGTCAACCTTATTTCTGTAAAAGTTTAATTTCGCTCTACCAGGAACTCCAAGATAACAGGATGACTGTTTTAAAATGATTCCAGAGTTTCTCCCTGTGGGATCATGAATTTTATCTCCTGTTTCTGTCAGAATATTTTGTCTTTGGAATGTCGGCCGCCTCCATCCGTCTCCCTTCTTGATTAGATTACGGTAACTTCCTCCTCAGCTTTCCTCTTAAAATCAATCATAACTTTTATTATACTCACAAGCCACCTTATAAGTAGTTATAGTCCAACAGTTTAACAGCCAATCACACGGCAGCGTTCAGGTATAGTGAAACTGAGGGTTACTGTAACCCAGGTGTCTCTTTCTTGCATAATGCAATACGTGAGTTGTTCCCTAATGGAGGTTCAGGAAATATCCACACCTGGCTCAGGTGATAGCAGCCACGATGCTAAAGGTCATAGGGAGTGTTGGAAGAGAAAAAGAACCGAGGAAGAAAAAAATGAACAAACCTATAAAACTATTCTGGTCAGACACTTCCTGGTTGTTAAGGTATTTATCTTCAAAGTGTCCATAAATTCAATCTGCAGCTGTCCATTAATTATTGAGCTATAAAATGTAAAAGCTTATTGGATTTTGAAAAAGCAGAAGTGTTTTTTTTCTTCTCTTGATACGACCTGCAGGAATATTTCAAGCTATGCTGCTTGTGTAATCTGAAGATGACGTGATTTATCTGCTCAGTTGGTCATCAGTGGGGTTTTTAGTTGCATGTAACAGGATACGGTGAATTCCTGTTTGAGTAATAAACCTCAGAAGATGCAGAAACACCGACGGATGAAGGGCGCTGCTGTAGCAGTACCGGGAACTGCCAGCAGGTGGAGACAAATACCAAGACTTTTTTTTTTTTTACTTTTCAGGTTTAAAAATGTGAGACTTTTATTTTATTTTATTTTATTTAGATTATATTTTTAAATGTATTTAAGTTTTGATTTCTAGTTTATTTCTAGTTTTGTCAAAATCAAACATCATCACTTCATTTGCTGCAAAGCATTGATTTATTAGTTTGCAATATTGGAGCCATTATTTAAAACTGTCTGATTTAAAATGTTATCTGACTTGTTCCTAAAAAAGAGTTGAGTAGTAAAAAGGTACATTTACAAGAGTAACTTTTTTTAAGGAAAAATACTTCTAGAAGTAGTTGTACTACGTTGTACTCTATATTTGAATTTTTTAATTTTAACGTTAATTCTACTGTCAAGCGAAAATGTGCCACTTACACTCAGCTGCAGTTTATGTTGAAGTGAGACCTCTTGCTTGTGCACAAGCTTTGTTGCTATTTCCTGTCTGTTGAGTCTATTGTAGCATTTCAAGGTAAAACACTGTAATTACTGGAAGTACCTTTCATCACATAAGATGTTACTTATTATATATTGGTTTAATACATTTTATATTGAAAAAATAGATTTAGAAAAGTGTTTCTTCAGCTTAGAGTTTGTTTTGTAATTTTTCTGTTAAAATATTTCTTTTTTTTCTTTTATGTGAGTAAATATTAGCTTGTTGCAATAAACAATAAATCAATTAACTGCATAATGAATTAAAACAAGCTCAATCATTTCCATTTGCTTGATTTATAGATTTCTCTTTTCTCTCTTTCTGGATATAAAAGTTTTCAGTTTGGTGTTTTGGTCTCAATTGAATCTTTTTTTTTTTTTAAGGACAGTTTTGTTTACAGAAACTTTAAAAACCTTTTTATTTGTTGTTTATTTTAGATATTTAAAATGTCTTCTAGTTCCAGTGTTAAACTTTAAATTCTAACAGACATTTATTGATCTTTGCTATCTTCGATGTGTTTTTGCATTGTCGATGTTTCCCTGGTGTTTGGGCTCCAGAGCCGTCATTCATCTGACAGCCTGTCGTGATTTTCAGTTAAAAAATGTTTAAAGTTGACAGGAAATTTGAAAATTTTACTTGATAATTATGTGTTATTAACAGATTTGAAGATTAATACCTGAACACCAACTATAAATCTTAAAGAATCCAAACATCTGGAACAATTTATCATCTTTAGTTATCATGTTGTGTAGGTAAATATTTGCTGACACAGTTCCACCCTAACTTGAGTAAAATCTTTGGATACTTCACTCACGTTTGTGCAGAAATGATGGTGTGTTTCACACGCAGAGTGAGAAGGAAACTTGTTTTTCTTTCCATTCGCCAGCTGCAGCTTCCTGACTGGGTTGTGTTGCTTCCCTCTCCTGACTGGCATTGTTCGATAGCGAGGCTTTTCCCAGAAACCTCCCGTATTCTTCTTCACCTTTTGAGTTCAAGCTGAGCTGAAGACCAGGATGCACGTTCAGAAGGAAGTTTCTGATTGAGAAATCTTGTATGTTTGTGAAATCCAGGGTATTCCTTCCCCAGAAGACGGACAGATCTAAAGACGCTGCAGGATGGATGATTCTTTCTCTTCACTTGATCTGAGGAGCAGAACAGCAGGTCTCCTCTCCCTCTTTGAGTTCTGACAGGAAGGAAGGAAGTCCAGTTCACTAAACACAGGAGTATTTTTGGACTTTCACACACCTTCACTTCTCCTCTTGGATCAACATGAACTACCTTTATTCCCATCTGAGTTGGTTAGAAGCTGGTAGGTTTGGACTTCATAATGAATTAATGCTCACTGATTAGCTGACCTTGAGTGGATTGGCAATGAAACGGCGACGCAAGTACAAGTTTTGGAGCCGGAAAGGTAAAACCTCAAAGATGTGTCTGCTCTGCTGTTATGGTAAGATCTGGAAACTCCTCGGTTTTTGTCATTTTGTTTTTAAACGTGAGTCGATGTGACAGAAATGCATTTTCATCCTTCCCTGTCTGGCTTTCAGCTCTTCTGTTTTCTGGATCAAGTTTCTCATCCTATCGTCTTGCTTTCCTTCTGATAAGCTGTTCATTTTGCTGCTAGGTGGTTTGTGTAAACTGTCCCGCTGTATGAAGCATGCTCGTGTTTTCTTCCCGGGAGCCAGTGTGGATTTAGCAAACTGCTTCAGTATCGTTGGTGTTCAGCAGCAAGAAGGAAAGAATTTAAATCTGCCACGCTGTAGAAAGAGAGGCTGTTCTGTTCTCAGAGGTCTGGGAACCGTTTCCCCCTCAGACCGCTCTGGCCTTTTGGCAGCTTCCCCAGTGGCCCATTTACTGTTTTCATGCTGCGCTGCACTGGAGACGACGATTCATACGCAGAAAGCCTGCAGCCGTTTCCATCTTCTGGGATGCTTTGCACCGTTGGTGAAGGAGGTTGCATCAACCTTCGCCTGCAGGAGGAAACGGAGTGAAGCGTTCTGTTCCCTCCTGGTTGGCAGGAAGGAAAAGGCCCAGGTCCTTTCACCACGCTCATTGTTTCAGCGTGAAACGAACACAACGCCGTTGCAGTTGGGTTGACTTTCTGTTTCTACAGGAACAAACTCCAGCTGCCTCTGATGTGAGGAATGTTAAAAATGGATAAAGTTTTGTTCGTTTCTCTAAGTTTCAATACTCTCAGCGGAAGAAAGACAGTGCAGCGTATTACTGTAAAAATCTCTCAAAAAGTATAAAAAGTTGCATGTTCACCCTTCAGGTCATATGTTCATATTTCCCATTCGCCACTAGACTATCAGGATGACGGCCATTCTTCAAGATGGCTGTCGTTTTTCATCCTTTCAAACCAATTACTGCCATAAATTGTTACCCATTTTCATAACTTAGATGAACTTTGTGTCACATTATATGTTTTTGACTTTGGTTATCCAGTTCATACAACTTTAAGTGACAATATGTAACAAAATCAGATGCTGAAACTGAAACTGAGGACTTTGCTGTTTTGCAAGGAGACGATCAATCGGTCAATCAATGAAGTTTATTTGTATGGCACATTTGAGCAACAAGGCAGTTCAAAGTTGTTTGCATCAGAAACACAAAATGAAAAGTAATAAAAGCAACATACAGTTGATTGAGAAATGAGCGACAAACATTCCATTTTGATGAGATTTATGACGGGATCTGACTCAGATTTTCGTCTTCAATGGTTATCATGTCATTCAGCTCATTTCCTTTTCATGTGGTTACATATGACTCGTAACTCCTGCTGATTTTAGTGAACATATTCTCCATTACTAACATGGTGGCTATTTTCAAAAATGTCCATCAGAAAAAGGAAATTCAAGATCAGAAAGTTTGATTTCTGTGGGTCCAATTGAGCTGATCTGAGACCAAGCATTTTAATCTGATAAATATGGGCAGTTTTTGTGCAAAACCAGATTTTAGTTGATTTTAGTCTTCTTCAGTTTTTCAGTGATTAATGTGCTTGTATCATAAAAAAAAGCAAACCCCTGCGTGAATGTGACTGAACTATGTGTAGGTGTGCAAAATCTATTCCTGTGGTCATTTTGTTTTAGCACCTTGAATCACTTCCTCTCACTTCACAGAAATCTCAATCAATTAAAATACAATTTGTGGTTGAAAGTTCCAGGTGTGTGAAATAATCTGCAGGGCTTTGTAAATGAAAAGTTGCATGTAAGAACAAACAGGAATGCGGTTTATGATGTGTTGCTCAAATAAAGATGGCTGTCTGCTCATTACCCGTCATACAGGCAGTTATACATAAAAAGTTTCTTCATTTGCTTCTATTTCTGTTTTCATACAAAATTTATCTACAACTGCTTTGTCTTTTGTTTTAATTAAAGATTAATTTACATAACCAGAATTTGAGGAGTGATTCCTCTGTAGGCCAGCAGGGGGAGACTCTTCTAGTTCGGAAGCATTATAGAAAAATGCTTCTGATATGCACTTGATATGTTGCATAAATATATCAGTTTTGTTTGTTGTTGTTGTTATTGAGTGAGCAGATGAAGCGGCACATACTCAGATTTTTATCAGGTTCTAATGTTAGAATCTGCAGCCGTTCAGGGTGACGCCTGCCTGCCCTGCAGAATCCACTCAGTCCACTCGAGGTGAAACATGGTTTCATTTCTTTGAAATGCCTTGCTGCTGAAATGTGCTATACAAATAATTTGATTTGATTTGATTTCAAATGACCCGTTCTTGGATGATTAAAAATATGTTGCTGCTGTTCATCTGCAGCTTGTGCAAACAATTACTGCTTATAATTAGAGAAGAGAGACTTAACAAGCATGTAAGAGTGAGTTTGTTCTGATTAGTCCTTTATAGGCAGTTCCAGGCTACAGTCTGACCAGATGCTGTTTGAGATGCAGAGAAATTTTCTGCAACATGAATAGTATTTCAGATTGAAGCAAAATTATAAAAAATAAATAAATAAAAAAAAAAAACGAACAAAGAAAAAAACACTCAGCTGGTCAAAGGTTGGTACAATTGTGCATCTGTTTGCAGCCATTTTCACATGCATACAGTGTAAACGTTGAGTTGAGGGGGCGTGGCTAGCAGCTCATTTGCATAAAAGTGACAGACGCATTATAGCAGCTCATTCCGAAAGGACCTGAAAAGAGGCAGAACTGAGGAGATAAAATCTCTTCATCTGAGAATGATTTTTGGAGAAAAAAATGTAACAAACATGTTTTGACCTGTCCTAGCTGCTAGAAAAAGGAATAGGTCCCTTTTCAGAGAGCGTTTCCACCAGCTCTGTTTGGTCCACTTTAATCCACCTCCAGTCCATCTATCTGGAAAGTTGGTTGATTTGGGGGAGAGTGATGAAACTCTGAGGACCAAAACTCCAAACTGATCCACCTACAAACCTCCGTCTGGCTTCAGCTGAAGTTCAAATGCGTATGTGAACGCCAAGTGGACTGGAGGCCGCTCCAAAAGCAGGAAGTGGACTACAGCAGGGCATTCTGGGTAAATACAACCAACGCTAACATGCTAGCCTAGCGCTAGCAGCAGAAATGGCTCCTGGTCTTCAGCCAAAGACTAAAGAGAAATCCTCCAACACTAAAATCTGACGCCTCCATCTTGTTTCCATCTGCTGAAGCAGGAAGTTGCTCTCAGCGTCTTCAGAGGTTTTTGTGTTCTTTCCTTCAGTGGTTGTTGGTGCAGCGCCCCCACAGGCCAGGAGGGGAACAGGCTGGTTTGACTCAGCAGAGAGAAAGAACTGGACTGTTAAAAACATGTTGCTTATTACTGTTGTTGTCTTGCTTACTGTCTAATTATTTAGTTTTAAAAACGCCTGAAAATTTGGGCCTGGTTTCTAGGTAGTTTGTTTTAGTTTGTTATATGAATCAGATTTTCTATTTTGTTGCTTCATCAATAATTAGATTTGCTAATTTATTAACAGCTGGTAAGTATAACTTTCTGTCTTTGCAGTTTTGACATTGCAGTGTGTTCTGATTTATGCAGCCGTTTAAATGCTGCTATTAGTCTTACTATTATTATATCATCTCCAACTCTTCTCCAAAAATGATTACGTACCAAAAACTATATTTAAATCCTTCAGAATAACACCTCAGCCTTTTACAGCTCCTGTCGAGATCTGCTGAAGTGTTACATAACGTAAAGAGGAACATCAGTCCTGATGGGCAGCATGTGATCGCTGAAGCATCGACAGGATAATTGACTGTCCAGGAAACGTGTAACGCTTACACAACACTCTCCATTATCTAACTCAGAGATTGTTTTTTTTCTATTTACCAGTAGATCAATAATGAGCACAGCAACACTTGACTTAATGAACTGGATTTTCAGAAGATCAACAGATATGTTTGTATGTTTTGCTCTCATCATGTCTCTCCTCATTAACATGAAACAGCTGAAATGAGCCTGGGAGGTTTTCATCAGCCCGTTTATTCATTCAGGTTGGATTATGTTGGATTAGTTCTGTGTGTTTACCTCGAGGGAAGATGAAGAAGGCGGATAATGGACCAGCCACTTTCTCACCCTAAATGAACTAATGAATCAATTTGGTTCCTTTCAGCCGTTTTATTATTCCTCTTGCAGTGTCGTTATTCAGCTGACGCTCATTTTTAGCAGGTAGACTTGTTTTTTTTAATACGTCGCTGATTTCAGGGCCTGTGACTCAGACTTCAATGCTGACTCGTTTCCTTTCTTAAATATTTTACAGACTCTGATTCAGCCTCTGGAGTTTTGTTTGTTGCATTCCTGTTGCTTTTGATCTCACTTGTGCATACATTAACGTGCTGGTGTCGGCACATAACACCAGTCCTTCAGCGCTGGATTTCATTATGTGTGTCGGTAATGAGAGTCAATGAAAACAGCGAGGGCTCTGATGCATTGTGTGCATGCAGTTTACATGATCTGGGTTTAATTACTGTGGGTGAGGGGCGTGTGGGGGTTCGGGGGCGTGTGGGGGTTCGGGGGCGTGCGGCGGTACGGGGGGCCTGCGCTGTGCATTAGAGATGAGGAGGTGGTGAGTCATGGCCTGCAGACGTTCGTCCAGTGGGAGGACAAAGAGGTGGACATGCTGGTGAAACAGGGCTGGACGTGTTGCAGAGACAGAGGAGGCTGTGAGGAGGTAGAAAAAAGTGTGACACTGGCTGTGTGTTTGTGTGGGAGGAAGGTAGTGAGGCATCTGACTATTAAATCTCTGAATATCATCCGATGTCTGACAGAAACATCCTGTTATGTGCAAAATGTCCGCTTCATGTTTCTGTGCCAACAAATAGTCAATTCAAACAAGTTTTCATTTATTTTCATTTATTTTCATTTTGATTTCTGCAAATGTTTTTAAAATAACTTTGGCCTAAATATATTTTCCTATCAACCTATAAGTTGTTGTCTGCTATGCTTAAAAACTCGTAATAACATCAGAAACGGGATATTTTCCATTTTGACAGAGGTCACTATTTTTTCACTGGTGCAATGCATGCTGGGCCGATGAGGCGGACAGTTTATGGTGGACCAGACTCTGTAAACAAAGAAGTCAAGGTGATGGAGGCTGATGATGGCCGCCCACAAAACGTCTTCATGTGTCGTTAAACACGAGATCTCTGCCACCAGCCAATGTGATCGGCTTGCGATCTACTGCTTACTGAACTGTTAGCATAGCTAACAGCGTCTGATAGCATTAGCTGGAGCTAACTCCATTAGCAGGAGCTATTGTGAAATTAGAACAAATTGGAAGTTAATGAATGAATGTTTAAAGTGGCAGTGAAGCATGTTTGTAACAAACAGTTATAATAATGTAATAATGTTTTGATTTGATGCCAACTGTAAACGGCTTGATAGAAACTGGAGTTTTTTGCAGAACTCCAGCTTTTCTGACTGACTCCTCTTCATCCGTTTGTTTCTCCTCATCTTCCTTTCAGCATGTTTATTAAACAAACTATTATTTTTACCATATAGCAGGCGTGATTTCCTTCCTCTCATTGTGTGCACTGAGGACTTAGCAGCAGGTGTATATCAAGCTGTATGTTCACCTGCCTGCCCATAATAATCCTTGCATGATGGTCTCTGCATGCGCAGACTGGACTGTGAATAAATAGGTATGAAAAAGTGTCGCCATGGAAACGACAGACCATCCCTCAGATAGCAATCATCCAGCATTTTGGTTTATAAGTTGATATTATTGCCAGCATTATTTTGAAGTGCTCCCCTTGCTGCCTGACGTGTTTCTGGAAGCCAATTTGTTTTTAAATGGTTCTTCAGTAAAAGCCGCCTGGCGTCACATTAATGTGGCATAAATTATTTAATACTGTAGCATGTCCTGAAACCTGGAAGTTGAGAGGGATTCGCTCCGCGTTATTAGAGTCCACCCGTCACATTGGGTTAGGATGTTTAGCTGAATCACTCTGTCATCCCCGGAGGAAAATCACATCATCTTCCTCCAGCTTTTGGCTCACTGCTGAAACACTGCTTAGAACCGAGCGAACGGTCTGTTAGGATTGTTGGGAATATAAAATCAATAAGAACAATGAACTATTTTTGAATTTAGGTGACAGACATTTGAATCCAACAGACAATATATCACAAAAACCCACAAAATATATTTATATTCAGCGCACCATCTGAGGATGAGATGTTTGTTATTGAGCCTGTAAGTCCCTTCAGGTTATTATTATCAAAATTAATCAGAAAAGAGGTCAGGTTGCACTGCCGTTGGAGCCTCTTCAAGCATTTAGTATGATGTGGTGAGTGAACCTTCATCAGAGCAAACAGCTTGTCCATTTAGTGGCATGAAATGAAGTTATTTTATTATTGGGTTATTGTTGATAAGCAAAATATGACTTCTTTAGTTTTTTGTAAGTTTTGTTTAGAACAGGGACAATGTGCAAAAAACATTAATAAAAGGCTTAAGCTAGTTTCCATCTGTACTCCTGAGTAGGTGAGTTTATAAAACAGTTTAATATAAAATATTCACTGAAAGTCTTAATATATCCTATGAACAATCACTTAGGTTGCTTAATTTTAAATTTAATTGAAATATGAACTTTCTTTGCATGAGTAGGAACATTTTAATCTGCTTTTCTAAGTAAACACTTCCTACTTTTAATCCGTCAACTAATTGACTATCACACATCTTGTAATTATGACCATCAAAAGCAACTTTCTGCATTTTTTCAATTAACCATGTTGATCTGCCTTAGGTTTGACAGCTAATCTCTTTTAAATGAAGTTTCATGTTTTTATTCCTGATTCTTTGTTTTCCTCTAAAGTACCTTGAATTACCATGTGCATGAATTGCTGCCTTCCTAAAGGAAAGCTGAGCATGAAGCATTCTTTCTGTCTGCGTAACGAGCAGGAATACTTCGGCACGTGCATGGCACATTGTGCTGCTGAGGTTTTATTATTGCTCTCCAGACCCTCCACTCTCTAATTAGTGTGTGGGGTAGTGAGGTCTCGCCACACTCACAGCATGGTTCAAGGTGTGTTTGAGATTAAGAGAGTCAGTAAGTCCTTTCATGTAGCTGCTGGAAAATATTGGATGTTAACGGCCAACAGGCAGCGGTGGGAGTCTCTGGTCCATGTTGAATTTGCTGAGGTGAAAAATGAAAAACGAGAGCAGAGAGGAAGGTCAGCGCTGTAATGTAATGGCTTTCTGCAGCAGAAAACATCTGCATGTTTATCAAATAGGTTCATTTGATAGACAGACGCGTTAACAGACTGAACAGCAGTTTTTACAGCGTGAGCTGGTTTTAAACAGCACATCTAAAAACATTAGAAAGTGAAATAAGTCATTTAAAATACATACAGATGCATATAAAGCAATGAAATCTAAAAACGTGACAATAACACATTAAGCGTTCAGTTCCAGAGTTTTTTGAACATTTGAACCTGGTTACAGATTTTCCATTGATAGGAAGTCAGTTCCAGGTCCAGATCTTCTCTCAGATAGGAAACTTTGAGCTACAGTGGAACCGTTTTCATTTTACTGGATGGAACCGTAAAGTAAAAAAACGCTCTAGTAGAGCTAATGCCCTGCGATTTCTGTATGCTGTCACTTAATGTTTGGGTGCAAGTCTGTTTAAACGTTTAAACATTGTTTTTATTCCCCCGCTGAGATTTAAGTTTGAGTGCATCACATTCTGCCAACGCTGATGAAAGCAGCATTTCCTTCCACTTTAGCACCCATCGATGTCTGCAGGTCATTTTCTGAGCCGGGGGAAAGAAGCGCTGCCTTTCTTTCACACATTGTGACTAATGGACCCTCCCTCCTACCCACAACAAGCAAAATGTGCTTTTAGTAGATTCAGATGAGCTCTTTGTGTTTCAGACTCATCTCACCTATTTATCACTGGATGCATCCAGCCCTTCAACCTGCTGCATGCTTTTTGTTTTTACTTAATTTTTACTTTTGGTTATGTTTTAATGATAACGTCTGAGTTCTTATCAAATGAACTCAAAGTTAAAAAAGATCTGCATGTCATCAAGCTAAAGAACAGTTAGTTCCTGAAATGAAGGGGATGTAGCAGGAGCTGCACAGTTCAAACATATTCAGACTTAAATTGCTCTATCAACATCTGAGAAATGATCTGTTAACGTCGGCTGTCATTTTTTCCAGTTTTTCATTTCTGAATTAGCAGCTGAAGGACAAAAAGAGTCGAAGTCTGTCAGGAAGTTTCTCAGCCACCAGAAGGTGTGAGAGGGAGGTCGCCTGCAAACCGACCCAGTTCTGCCAGTTCTGACCTTAAAATGACGCAACTTGGAATTACAAAAATAAATTTGCTGAATGGAAATGTTATTTTAAAACTAACATTTTTTGGTGGAAGGTTTTTGTGCTATGAGGTTTTCTGGCTGTATTGTCATGTGATCAGTAGATGGACGTTGCTACTGTTGAAAAAGACAAAGAAGACGGCAGGAAGTGGTAGGCAGATGATGGCATCACGTTTTTTTTAATGACTTATTGCATAAATTGATGATTTTAACTATTTTTTTATTTAATGGAAACAACATGAAATAAAAACTGTCTCAACATTAGCAGAATACCAACAAAGTTTTGTGCTCATTGTAGTGGAAACAGCTGCTGATGAAAACACGACTGGCAGCATCCTCCTGGATGTAGCAACACAGACAATCTCTTTACAGCAGTCCCGCATACAGAGTATGCATGTGGTGACAGTGGAGAGGAAAAGGTCCCTGTTAACAGAAAGAAACCTCTAGCAGAACCAGAACCAGAACCTGGCTCGGTACAATCAGCCACGACTGACTAGAGGTTTAAGACGGTAAATTAAATCCTTGCTGTCCTAAAACCTGGAACTGGTTTTACTCTGATTAAATGTCAGACAGTGAAGGTCTAATTATGTGTCCTTTTGCAGAGTGTATGTAAATATCTGGTTTCCTCTGCAGCCTAAAAGACAAACAGCTTAACAGAGAAGTGCTGAGTCATCGTTAGTGTGGGTAAGAAAGTGGCAGCTTCTTCAGCTTCTTGATCCTGGAAAGAGTCAAATTTATTGTATCAACAAACATTAAACCTTCAAAGCCGAGACGATTCTGAACGACTCACTGTGAATATTAATTTGATAAACTAAAGAGGTTCATTTATATTTTTATTCAGTGAAAAGTTATGATTTGTCGTTGTATATATATATATATATATATATATATATATATAGTGCACATGATGATTTCAAAATTTCCCCTCCAGATAAAAGTTCCCAGTTTCCCTTCCTGTTTTTGAATCATTTTCTGATTTGTTTTGTGAGAAGAGTGGGCGACTTTGTCTTTCGATCCCCGTAGGGTCCAGAACCGGCTTCTGGGCTCCAGATATGACTGAAAAATGACCAGAGCTGAGTCGGGATTCTTCAGCCCGTTGCTCCAGCGCGTCTCTTTATGAGAAAGAAACCAGTTCTTTGTCACGTCTCTGGCCAGATGCGTCGCCTTTCTTCTGCTCCCCACCCGGCTTTATTCCTGGAAGGGGGTTGCTCGGTGTCAGAACCGAGATCCTCTGTAGAATTCGGCCATTGGCCACTTCCTCTCTCACCGGCCCTCCCCTTCATCCAACACAATGGGTCTGCTTGTCCATGCGACACACACTCTCAGACATACACACCCACAGAGGAGGCTCAGGTCCTCTGCCTTGTGCCGCGTCTCCACTGGAATGTGATCGTTTTCTCTTTACCATAAAGAGGAAAACCGAAGCCAACGAGGAACTGAGCTGGAGGGCGAGTCACTTTATCAGTTTGCTGAAGTGTGTGTGTGTGTGTGTGTGTGTGTGTGTGTGTGCGTGTGTGTGTGTGTGTGTGTGTGCGTGTGTGTGGGTGTGAGGCCAATCTGAGGGAGGGAAGATGCAACCAATGCGGTGAGGCAGCAGTTTGACATGATGAGGCTGAACCTGCCAGCCTGAGCGTCAGAGCGCTGACAGAGGCAGAGGAAGAGAGAGGAAGGTCTCCTCGGTTCAGGATTCCTGTTTCATCTCTGGACTCAAACTGGACTCAACCTCCGCTAAGGTCAGTGCCTCCATCTGTTCACCCAGCAGCACCGGCAGGCTGCAGGAGACGCACAATGCAAATCCTGGCGCCGTTACGTTCCCCATCCGCACGGGGAGAAAGCGCCGGCTTTGGCTTTCCGCTCACTGAGAAACACATTACCTGCTCAGGGCGACAAAGGGAGGGACTCCCGAGACAAAAGACAAGCCGCTGATCTCTCCACAGATGAGGCAGGTGCTGCAGCGGCGTGGCGTTGTTGGCTCTGGGTGTCTGTGGCAGCGTGTGGGTCGTCTCGGCTGCAGCTCCGCACCGACTGGAGAGGACTATTCATTTTGTTTAAGGCGATATTGAATCAGCTGCAGTCGGTCTCAAGATATACTGCAACACACACACACACATACACACACACACGCCCACATATCTTTGCACATAGAGGCTCCTGATTTCAGTTAACTCTGTTTGCCTCGATTGGTGTAATCGACCTCAGCTGGCCTGAGCTGCAGGAAAATATGTGTGTGTGTGTTTGGCTACATGCTTCTGCACGTGTGTGTAAATACTGTGGATCAGTCATTAATGGTTGCTCTTTCTCAAACAAAGCTATGATTTTAAAAGTCAATTTGTCATCTTAAACAGTCAGACAATCTCACAGAGGACGATGCAACTTCCTGATTCCTTTAAAAAGCGAAGAAAATGACTGCAGTTATTTCATTAGAACCAGATATTTCTAAAAATGTCATTAAATGGATTTTTCTCTTGTGGTCAAGAATTCAGTGGTGGACATCGCTAACTAAAATGTTAGCTGCGCTAAATAATAAAGAGAGGAGAGCAAATCCTATCCACGTGATCCACCTGAGGATGAGGACGGAGATTTCCAGGTTCAGGTGTTTGAGACGTCCAGAGGAGGAAGTGAAGCAACAATGTTTGCTTAATTTCTGCTCTTTTTGACAAACATTTTGACTAGATTGAACTACTTGACTCTTCCAATCTAGAGTGACAGTGGGGAAGAGCGCAGCAGATGTCACGGTCGGTCAGTGGAGAAGGGATGAGGTGTTCAGTTACGGAACAGGAAAAAAAACTTGTAAAAGTACACACAGACCGCGCACAGAATAAAAAGTGCAGGCAGGGTCCATTTACCACTCTCAAAACTGCCGGGGGGTCAAAGTCTGCTCATCAACTTTTAGCTGGCTTTGTTGAAGTCTCATTAAACTTACGGAGAGAGCGCCAAGCCGCCAAATAAAAGTAAACTGACCAACAGCATTTAGGAGTGTGCCCACCCCCACAGATGCACGCAGATGTGGGCTACATGAAGGACATTTTGACACAAAATATAATTTTTATTTTATTCCACAATGTCGTGGAATAAAAAGGAAAAAGAATAAAAAGAATATAATATTTTTCTCTTTTTTTTCTACACACAGTGTGCACAGCTGATTTAGTATTTTCTAAGTTAGCGCTAAAGAGCTAAATGAAACGTTAGCTCCACTGTTATCCCTACTTTTCATATTTCCTCACTGTAACTCAGGCTAATATCTCTGCAGAATCACTGTGCTGCTTCTTCCACTCCGTTTCCCACTGATTTATTCCCCACTACTTTCCTAAACGTAACAGTTTTATTCTGTATGTCAATAATATTGAGTTGACATTCTAGTAGGTTTTCTGCTGTTTCCTCAAAGCTCAAGAAAAGGTTGAGAAAAAAGTTTCCGTTAAGAAACTTCCTCCTTTTTCATGCAGAGGTTTCATTGTTTTTAACAGGATAACACTGAGAGGGCATTTCTTCTCACTTAAGTGATGGATTGTTGTGGAGTTGATTTTAAATAATAGCTCTAATCAGCAGGAACCACCTGTCAGAGTCAGATAGATGGAAAAACAGGTAGATTTATGGGGATCTCAGATCATAACAGTTTGTTCACAAAGTCTGAACTGTCACCCTTTAAAGAAACATTTCCTCGTCTCTGCAGAGATGATACAACTACTGCCTGTGGCTCAATTCACAACAACTACATAAATGTCTCTGCATCTGTTTCCAGGAAGCTGTGGAGATGTTTCAGACATCCATGTTATGGGATGATGTTGAGTATGAAAGCTGCGTCTCTTTTCTTTATTGATTCTGCCTGTCAGCAGCTTCATCGTCGGTTTTCATCCTCGTCACTTTGTCTGTTTCACGGGTTTTCATTATTCCCCCTCTGACTGGTTTGCCCTTCAGGTGATCATGCTGTCGTTTTGTCCTCTGTGGGCTGAGGTTTGTCTTTCTGAGTGTCCTCTGACACATCAGAAATGCTGATGCTGCTTGACACTTTACTCCACTATCAGATTAGCTGCTGTGTCCATGAGAACAGAAGATGACAGATGACTGCATCTGTACTTTCAGTTGTTCAAATTATTTTCTGCAGGCCAAATTGGGGAAGAAAGAGCTCACATTTAGCTGCAGAGGAAGTTTGAGTTGTTCTGAATGTTAATCATTGGCTGTTGTCTTTCTCTTTCTGCCTGGCTGCTTGCTCCAGCCTTGGCATCCTGCCCATCTGCAGGCTTACTTTCAGGATTGCGGGGTTGCCGCTGCATTGGCAGCTTGTGCTGAGAATATGGCTCCAGCTCTCAGTCAGAAGGCCTCATTCATGCTGAGCACAAAGATGCTGTTTGAGAACGAAGTTGCTGTGCAGTTTGACTGGCATCATGTTCCTCATCCATTTACTTCAGATGTAATGCAGTGAGCCAAAGCTTATGAATTTCTCCTGATCCCAATTTTCTCTTATCAACTCAAGACAAAAGAGACATTTGAAGAAACTCACAGAAAGTTCTGTTTAGTTTTAGTTTGTTTTGAAGCTCTTTCTTTAAAATCTCTTCCAGTCTTCCAAAAGTTGTTTGTCAGGAGGTAGAGCTAATATTTGCTTTGTGCAGCAGTAATTAAGTTTCTTTTGTTGAAATAAATGTAATTTGTGTCAGCAAAGAATACCTGTAAAATGATGTCATTGTGATTTGGAGAAATACAGTAATAACTTAGATAAAGTAGTGCAAGCGTTTCCAAAATGAGCTTGTAGCATCAGTGTTGGACAATGTTTCCCACATGCATGACACTGTTGCAGAGCCAGAGAGCTCTTCCAGAGTCAGACAGCTGCATCTCCGGTGCACAAGGAAGCATTATGGCAGATCCTTCCTGCAGAACCACCACTGCTCCAAAAGTCCCAGCTGCTTTTTTCAGTTCTTCCATCTTCTGCAAATATCCTGCTGTCATTTCTTTATGCTCAGCTCGCACATTTCTTAAATAATTCTCATAGTTGCACTTTTACTTTAAACTGAGTATCTATTTATCAACAGCACAGAATCATTTTGTTGTGAGTTTGCTCTTACTGTAAAGTCTCTTTATCTTCATTTTCAGTTTTTCTATTTTTACCTCAGTTGAATCTGCAGGCCTCCATTTACTGATTACATAATTTATTCTCGCATCACTTGCTTTTCTTTGCTGCTTCCACTTGATCCCTGCAAACAAACCAAACACACGCTGGCAGATCTGTGACTTTTTTAATTATATTTAAATATTTGTTTATATGTCAGTCTTATAAATATTCAAATAAATCATGTGCTGTGATTTAACTGTACATTATTATCTGGAAACTTGATATGCTGCTGGTTCTGATGTGACAGGACAGGTTATGACCCCAGATTAAACTGAAAATAGCATGAAGGAGCCATCGATATTTTATTTTCTTTTGTAGAGAAAACTAGCTTTTGAGCAAATTCAAGATAAACTCCAGTGCAAAAACTGCAGACGCAGAAAACAAAAAAGAGCAAAATTAGCAGAAACCAGAACAAAGTGGACATTTTAATAGAACTTGTGGCTTTTATTTAAAATACTTTGCAGAAGTATTGGTTAAAAAAAAAAAACTAACAAAAAAAAACAGTTTCTAAAGTAAACAGCTAAAAGATGCTCATAAGCAAAAAATACCTCATTAACATTCAAGTTCCACCATTTAGTTAGGAATATGTAAAATCTGAAGGAAATTGTGGTGGGATTGTATTCTTGCTGCTGAACTAATGAATAAATAACCATAAGAGCTGAAAGTCAAAGATATTTCTGGTCTTTAATCATCAGATTGGAGCAAAGTGTTTCTCTATCATTCATGGATCTTTTTTAGAAATGTGGTTGCTGACATTAGCGTTAGCTGCTACATGTTTAGCATCAAGATGCTATTTTAGCTTCACTGATAAGCTAACTCCTTTTAGCACAACTTTAACACGACAATAGTCTCTTCCAGCGTCAATCAGGACGGTTTGAAGCAGAGATGAACCCAGTGGACAGAGAGGAGCAGCTTCCAGCATCGCTGTTAGCAGATCTAGCTGGTGCGTCATATTAACAGGCTTACCAGAAACGGCAAATACAAAGGTTCCCAGAGGAACCTGTGTGCAAAAACATAGTAATAATAATAATAATAATTAATTAATCAATTTAATTGACGTAATTAATCAGAATTAACTTGTTAAATATCAGTATCATCTCGATGTGCGTCTCTGTCACTCATCAGTCTCTAACCAGTAAATCCTCTCAGAGGCTCTTAAAGGAAACGCCTGCTGTGAATGCATAGTGGCTCATTTGTGAACGCACCGATGCGTTGGGACTCAGTCAGACGAGATCATTAGGCAGACAACATATTGATTGACACATATGGGAGCTCCTGTCCAGCAGCTGTGATCTGTTTTAAAGGGTGGACGGACCCATCAGCGTGGAGGAGGAGACGCGCTGGTAGAAAACCAGACCAGAGACGCGCTGGTAGAAAACCAGACCAGAGACGCGCTGGTAGAAAACCAGACCAGAGAC
>VMRN01000312.1:0-13700 GCA_010277015.1 Poeciliopsis turrubarensis
ACTGGTCTGCGTTGAAGCCTGGCAGCCTGGAAATTCACTGACTCACCTTAGCTTCCCAGTGCAGAGTGAATTGCACACCAGTAGATCTCCACCAGGTTGTTGCAGTTGTGTCCCCCAGAAGGATGAGCAAAAGCAGCAATAGCAAAGTGTTGCTACCCAATCATCCTCCCAGGGAAGAAGAACCTGTACCAGCTGCAGCAAGCTGCTGCCTTGCAGCTCTAGAGACAACTGCTGGGATTCAAACCACCGCCCCTGAAATGAGAGGAAGGAGCAATTCTAGTGCCATCATACACCGCAAGACCTCTAGAAAGCTCAGTAACAGCAAAGACAGATGACCACATTCTCAAAGTGAAGAGACTTACCCAAACCTGCTACCATGGGATTCATCTCAGCAGGCAGCAGTTCAACTATGAACATCTCATTGTGACTCATGGTGCAGATTTCCTAAATGTTTTAGCTCCTTCTAAAACATCTAGTTTGACAGAGGAGTTCATTTTGATGGCAATAGTATATGGTTTGTTAGGGGTTGCAGCAAAAACAGCTAAACTAGAAGCTAAAATATGAAGTCCCATCATGCAATGCATTGTGGGTTCTTCTAAAGTCCATTTCTGATGTTCAGAACAGTGTTAATATTTCTGCCCCCTAGCAGGATCTCAGCGATGAAGTTAGAAGCTGAGCTGTGATTTCTGTCTTGAAAAGACAGTTTGAAGAAAAAGCAAAATAAAACATGGTTAAAATACAAGACTTAAAACTGAATTCAAGCCTTCAGAGCAGCGTCAAGATGAAACTCCATCATCCAACAGAGGGACTGAGATGACATTTTAAAACTGAGCTCAGTTTAAAAAGTAAAAGCACAGAAAATCAGTTTGAAAACTGATGAAAAGTAAATTCCTGGTGAGCAGAGCAGCATCAAGGCTAAACTTCATCCAACAGAAACTCAGAGACGACTTTTTAAAGCTGAGCTGATTTATTAAAAAAATGGAGCTCAAAAAACATTAAAACGTTTTCAAATCTGGTTACATTGAGGGAAGAGGCCACTGAGGACATGGTTAAGTTCCAGCTTGATAGGAGATTCCCAGCCAGACTTTGACTAGATTGAAAAATGAATGAGAATCGATGGCAGCTACATGAAAGGAGTGGGCTAAGAGAACCAAATAAGGTGGAGACCAGCAGAGAATTGAAGAGAGTTTACAGATCATGTTTGGTGAAATGAGAACTTATTGTTGTTCACTGATTTTCACTTCTGTGCACCACCCAGGTCCATTTAACAGTTTCAGGACCTGACCAGCACCAATCAGCATCATTTGATTGAGAAACAATGAGATTTGGTTAAGTATAAAACAGGCTTTAATGCCGAAAATGATCAAATGTTACAAACCATGCAAATCATATCAATAGAACAGAAACAGAGTGAAATTCCCCATCCAGCACTGGGCATCACTTAGCTGACCTTATGGGTGACCAGAAGTGAAGCAAAGATTGTAGAGCAAGTTCTGCTTTTACTCTTCTCCTCACTCTGTTCCCTCCCTAAAGGCTCATTATTCAATTTGTATGTTTATGTGTGATATGGTGAGGTAAGCAGCAGAGTGTGTGTCGGCACATTCCATAAAATAATTTTTGAAATACTTTGAGTGACCAATTATTGAAATGAATGGGAATCAATGGTAGCTACGTCAAGGGCATAAGCCACGCCCCCCAAACTCGGTGGGTATGGGGGGCCACACCCATAAATCACTTCCACTTATAGATTTCTGAATTACTTCAAGTGAGCAAAGTCATTTTCTGGTTTTCTTCCTATATGCCTGACCCTAAAAAGGACGAGTTTCTTCTGTTCACCAGAACAGAAGATTCTAGCAATACTAACATTAATATATCTGAGGGCATTAACTCCATTGAAAATATTTTCTATCAAAAATATTTATATTTTCCATTGAAAATATAAATATTTCCTACTTATCTGTAGAACAACTAAGGAGTTACTCTAACTTTTACAAATCAATTTGGGGAATATTTTTTGAAGTCCAGATCAAAGGGAATAACAAGGGGAAGAAGTTTGAACCAGATATGCAAACATCTTCATGGGAAACAGGCATTCAGGAAATGTATCAAAGACACCGTCTTCTACTGCAAGTACCTGGATGACACCTGGACATCGGAACTCACTCAGAAAAAGATTTGAAACATTTCACTCACACATTGAACCACCAGCGTTAAAGCTGTAGAGATTTTACAAACCACCACATACAAAGACTCACAATTCAAGGCCACACATAAACTAGATGTTAGTCTATTTTGAGCCCACTGACATGCTCTCCTCAGTAAAACCAGCTATAACCAAAGCACACCAAGGCAGGCCTAATTACATCACAGTTGCTGAGATTCCACTTCATTTACTCTGCAGATTTCAGGGAGTCCTCTTCAAGGCCTTTCTTCTGAGGAGAAACTCCAGGACCTTCCTGAGGGGATGCAGAGCTTCTTTCCTTGAGTCCAGCCAACCAGAGAGTTCTCCTACTCGCCCTCTTATCACATTTTCATCCTCTGTCGGTCAGCTCCTTTACAAAATCAAGTTCCAATCAAACAGCTCAGTTACCAAATGAAGGAATTATTGCAGTCTACAGAAGGAATAAAAATCTAAGATTGTTTGGTTCGTGCCTGAGTTAAACTGTTAAAGGAACCAGGGTTAAAGGTCAGCAAGAATTTTTCCAGACACTAGTTTAGATTGAAAACAAATTTAATAGCGGTTTACAAAACTGACCAAGCTGGACACCCGAAAATCAAAACTTGTGTTTACCTAATTAGATGCAAAACCTACTATGCTGGTGAAACGGGGAAGAATGTTCTGACCCGTTTCACCAGCATATATATATTATAAATCAGGACAAATATGTTCCCCTAATTCTGCACGTAATAGATTGTGGATGGAACAACATGAGTCCCTCTGTTCTCCAGCACAATCTCACCAGGTCTACAGCTGAGCGCCGGCGTGCTGAGAGACTGGATCTCCAGAATCAGCCCGCCGGTACCGGTGGGCCTAAATGAGAAGCAAGAGAGCTGAGGGGATTCCTAGCAGGACTGACCGTGTTCTGAGAACTGCAGTTCAGTTTTGAAAACATAAAGCCCAACCCAATAAAAGTAAAATATCCCTAGAACACATACCACAGTCAACAGGAGCCTAGCCCAGTGTGTCACTATATATATATGTATATTTTTTTTTTACATCAATAAATAATATTTCTATAAATATTTGATCGCAATGTGCGATCAAACTGCACTCTGATGAAATAGAGCTCTTCTTAATTACGATCATCTGATTGGCAAATCGTCACTCATCATGGAGCGACCCCTACTGGTGACAACAGAGTCCTGCAAACATGGCTCCTTCTGATTGGGTCAGCTTTTCACAGAATTGATCATCATAACATCTACACAGTAAGGTGTGTCCATCACCATGGTGACAGATGTCAGCTCTGCAAGAACGTCTTCACAGACCATGGACCAGTCAAAACCTCTGGCAGGGAGAACCCAGAAGAATCACTGAGTGGAGCTGCTGAGAGGTTAAACATGATGAAACTAGGAGCAGAACCTGAAACAGAACCCAGAGCAGAATCTGGGATAAAACCTGGAATAGAACCTTGGAGGTGTGTTGGAACTTCTTCATCTTGCCTGAACAACCAGAGAGCAGATGAAGAACCAGAAACGTCCAACTGATGACTTTGGGAGCAACTTTATTTCAGATGTATGGTGCATCAGAACCAACTTCTCTTGGTACCAAGTAACTGGCTCACATTGAAACCAGAACCACCTCATAGAGGGAACTGAACTGAGCCGAGCCAGGTGGGATGACAGCTTTCATGGTTGCACAGAAATAAGGAAAACAAAACAGGAATATTTAATCGCTGAAGCCAAAACAGAAACACCTTCATTTCCATTTCATTGTTCAAATAAAATATAAAGCTAAAAAAATGAAATGGTCCAAACAACCAACTGGTAAAGGTTTGGGACCATAACGGGTGCCAGGACCAGTTCTACAGGGCCACTGGGTCCCGTTGGCCCATATCTAGAACCCAACCATCACCCCAGTCCGGGAGCCCAGAAGAACCCTGGATATACTTGGGTGAAACAACTGGAACGGATCCAGGAGGAACCAACAGATGAAATCTTCTGTCCAGTACGGTTCTGCTATGATTGGCTTCATTTGAGCTCTGGATCTCTGTAAGAATGATGAACTTTGGACCAACCAGAACTTTTCCACGAGTTCAGATTTCAGGGATGGTTCAGCCTGAGGAAGGGTTCAAAAGGAACCACAAGGTCGGGTTCTACAGAAAATCTGAGGGGTCATCTGGACCCAGCAGCTGAGGAACCAGGACGGGTTCACTGAGGAGCTTTGGTCCAAACTCCTGGGCCTGGCTGAAAGAGTTTCTGCTGGGTCTCTGGACCTTACCTCCATCTGAGCTCAGGTCCATTTCTGGCACCAGAAACTCAGAACCTCTGACTAGGATGTGATGTTAATCTGGATCAGGTTAAGAAACCAGTAAACAAATCAACCAAGCCAACACCATCAATGCTACAGGTTGGTCCAGTTCAGAACAAACACCAGAACTTTAGCAGAAAATCAGAAACTTCACATCTCAGTAATTTAAGGCAGTTGATCTGGTTTTGGTTCCGACAGAAATACAACAGGTAGATGTGGCACCTTTGAACCAGTTCATCAAAAGTGGACCCGTCCAGAGTGCAGGTCTGATGGGGCTCCTCCTGCAGAGACGTGCTGCAGGAGGTTCTGGCCCATTGGTCGGTTTATCTGGTAGTTCTGAACCAGTGCCTCCTCGGTCCAGTCGCTTCTGGTCAATAGAGGTTCCATGTGGGGCCCAGGAGTTCGGATCAGAACCGGGTACGGAGCAATCGGAGGATCCCGGTCCGACAGAGTGTGTCCGTGAGCTCGGAGCGGTCCATCCGGATCGTAAGGTGGAACCGGCAACACGGATGTGTCCCGGGTCTCTAGCTGTTGGTTCTGATGGTGCATTTGGTACAGATGCTTCTTGTGGACCTCACAGGGGTTCTGCTGGTCCAATCGAGTCTGGAAAAGTTGCTTCTTAGGGGGGTAGACCTGGTTCTGCTGGTCTAGCTTCTTTTTCTGGTTCCGAATGCTATCTTGGGCCTCCTGGTTTATCTGGACCTGGTATTGTGGGCTTTTATGGTACTGAGAGTTCTGACAGATCTGTTCCACCTGGGACTGATGTGGCTGCTTCTGCTGGTTATGTTGTGGTTGATCAGACTGGGGGTTCTGCTTCTTTTGGTTCTGGTTCTGTGCTTGGATATGTTGATTTTCCTCCTGGTTCATCTGAGCGTGAAACTGCTGTTTTTTCTGGCTCTGGATCTGGTTGTGGATCTGGTTCTTAACATCCTTCCAGTGTCTCCCCTTGAGAACTGGTTCCAGATCCAAACAGCGCTGACAGACCTCCTTGCCCGGTACTGTCTGGAGCAGAACATGGTCCCCTAACTGTCTCCAGATGGCATCCTTCTCTGCAGAAGACCAGGGCCGGCGCTGGGCCTTCCTGGGGCAGAAAGGAACTGAAGGACAAAGGACACCTTTAAAGACGAGAGACAAGATGGACCTCTAGAGGTTATCATGAACGCATGACCCACCTGGGACTGGGTTTTGTAGTCTGGACTCTGGAGGAACCAAGGGAACTTCAGGGCTGGGCCCAAATCTGGAGAGAACTGCAGGGAGACAGAGACTAAGGTGAAAACAGCACCCTCTGGTGGAGAGATGGTGTCATTACAGGAGAAAAACCTAAAACTCTTGAGGACCTCCTGCTGGAAGATGGCTCTTGGTTTGTGATAAGTAGCTTACATCAGCCTGAGTAAGAACTCACCATCGGCTCTCAGGTCTTTGTTGATTCTGGTCAGGCCCGTTCGTTTCTTGGGTTTGGTTCCTCCATCTGCTGCAGCTGCATTAACAAAACTGTAATGTGTGATCAAGTACTTCCAATACATACCTGTTTGAGGAGGACTCAGTTCTTACTCGGTTCTGCGTCAGGGTTCTGGAGGCCCAAGTTGTCCCACTCACTCCCCAGCAGGTGGTAGAAGTCGGTGGTTCTGGCTGCGGCCTCCCAGTCTCCATCCAAAAGACTCTCTCCGATGGCAATGTCGCAGACGGTCTTCAGGGTGGTCTTCACCGACAGTGGAGGCCGGCTCCACCGGTAGCCTGCAGCCTTCCTGGCAGCAGACAGTGCCAGGCTGAGCTGACCCGGCGCCAGCAGGTCCTGCAGGGTCTGGACCTCAGAGTCCAGAGACTTAGCGGCCAGCAGCAGGCGACCGAGTTCCCGGAGCTTCTGGCTGACATACTCATAACTTCGCTGGTTACCATCTTGGTTCTCCAGCAGCTTGTTGCCGTACTTACAAATCAGCCAATCAGACTTCACCTGGGAAGAAACAGGGGGAGGAGTTAGAGAGTGGACAGAGTCAGAGAGAAGTAAACATTAGAAGATGAAGGTGTAAAGACCTCATAAGAGACGTTGTCCTGGTTCATGCGGTGCAGGATCTCACTGACGCCCTCCGACGCGCTGCTAGAGATCGGCAGCAGGCGGGATGCTGCAGCCTGAACTCTAGTCCTCCTCTTAGGGAGGTTCTGTGCCGAGTTCTGGTTCTGATTTACACTGGGCTGAGAGGTCAGGTTCTGACTCTTCTCGTGCTCAGAGCTCTGATCCGAGGCCTCAGCAGGAGCTTTCTCAGCTGGATCTAAGGTAAGTTCACCTATGGACTCTAAAGAAGGAAATGCCTCGTCAGAGGAGGTCTCTACTGAGGGGCCAGGACCTTTGGACGGATCAATGGCAAGCTTTTTCCGACAGGACACTTGGTGTCTCCAGAGGTCGGCTCGGAGGAAGAAGCCAAGGCAGAGAGGACAGGGCAGGTAGTTTCTGGCGTCAACATCAAACTTCTCCGAGGGCTGCCGCCACGGGACGATCTCGCCGCGTCCCTGACGGATCACCTGGTGGACACACAGTAAGTCAGATGGACTTAGACACAGGTAGATTACAGGTTAAACAACTAACAGAGTCAAAGGTCAACAGGAAGACCTTTGACCTCTGTTCCTTGAAGAACAGAGGTATTATTCGAGATGTTTAGAGAATCCTGAAGGAGTTCGTCTCTGGCTCAGTCTGACACAGACTGCTGCCCCTCAGAACCACCCTAACTCTGCATTCCAGTAACCATTGACACATGAAGACACGTGTCTCAAAGGTGGGAGTGTGGAATTAGGGTTGGATGACAGAGCCGGGTCTCATCGACGTAGCAGTGAAAGTGAATATGTTTAGGAAAAATGTAACAAATGTGTGGAAGTTAGATGATGAACAGCAAGGGCATCAGGACGAAGCCCTGAGAAACACCTAAGGTGATGGGAACAATTACCATAACAGTGGATAATTGCAGACCTCTTTTCCCGTGATTGAATAAGAAGGATCTTGACTGTTTGCAGACTGTTCAGATTGCTTCTGAAAGGGTTTTAACCAACACGACTCCAGTTTAAATGTCTTTACATTGGCTTCCACTACATTTTAGAAATCATAATAAAACTTTAGTTCTTACTTTCAGTTTGTCTTTTGACCTGCTACAGCCCCACTTGTATTCTACCTATTCTATCTATATCCACATCTTCCAGTCAAAGGCTGTGAAATTTTCCACAAACTCATTGAAAGAGGGAGGACAAAGCCTTTGGGCCCCAGACTGGGCAACATGTTGCCTGTAACTTTGCGCTGCCTTGAATCCCTTTATACTTTTAAAAATTCAAATTGGCTTTTAATTAGGTTTATGTCATGTCTGCTGTTTTATCTTTCCTTTTTAATATTTTCTACAGAACTTTGTAGTTTCTCACATGTAAAATGTGCTGTATGAATAAAGTTTACTTATTAATAAATTATTTTAACTGAATGAAGTGAGTGCAGTTTGAAAGTCAAACTGGAAATGTTGACTTTGAGAGCTGTGTCAAACTCCTTTCAAGCCTAAAAAAAATGGCCAAGGCAACAAAACAATGGCCACCAAAAAGATAAAAACCAGGCTGGATCCAAAAGTTGTAGACTCTTTTTCATATACTTCTTTTAAAAAACTTTTGCAGTTTCTCAACCATAAATAAGAGGTTGATGGTTGTTCTAAGCCACTCTGCTTAAAAAAATCATGTCAGGTCTAATTAAGGGGTGGAGAGAGCATTTACATTTCCAGATAGAAAATACACATATGTACTCAACTATATTTATAGAAAAACATTTACAGAATTAGGATTAACTTTAGCAACTCAAACCTAAAGCAAAAATAACAATCTGGGCCCAAACAAATACCAGAACATCCCTCTCAATGGGTTGTGTGTGTCCCGATACATTTTTGTGCGAAGGCCACTTTATCCATGAGGTCCCTGCATTTCCACCTGACCAGGTGTTGCCATGGAAAGAGCAGGAGAGAACCATTAGCAGAAAATCTTAAAAAATAAATGAGGTTTAAACCTTCCCCCAAACAAAAACACTTATCAATTAAATTAGTGAAGACACAGAAAGTAGAAACTACTGGTTCTGTTACTGATGGTGAATCACGCAACTTTAGAATTCAGTCAGAAATTTATGGGGCCTCAGGAAAAATGGCCTTTGAAAGTTATTGTACAGGACAGAACATATGAACTTCCTTGTGATAAAAATGAAAACATTAAGTCAGGAGTGGATTGACTGCGTTTTTCATAAAGGGCAACAAAAAGATGCAAATAAAATACAACTTTTATACCTGTTGGCATAAAAAGATGCCAAAAAGGTCTTGAATGGATTTGGGGAAAACATTCCCAGAATCAGTTCCCAATACCTGGATAAACTGACCCAGAAGAACCCAAAGACCCATTTAACAGAACCACCGTGATGACCTGAGGATCCTCAAGACTTCAGAGAAAATATTCTGGAGAGACACAGTGACCCAAGTGGAAGGTTCCGGTCTGGTTACATCTGGTATAGAACTAACTCAGCATTTCAGAACCAGAACCCGTCTTTCTCTCAGCTTCACGGCCTCTGAAGTTCTAGTTCTGACTTCATGAGGATGATTCAACCAGGACCTGATGATAAACAGACCCGGAATCCCCAGAGTACCCTGAACAGCTCCGTCTAGGAGAGTAACCCCACCTCAATGTTGTGCAGGTAGTTGCCTCTGCAGCGTAGGTGTTCCAGCAGCAGGTGGCGCTGTTTGGACCCGGTGGGTAGGGCGCCGGCGGCCAGAACTTCCTGCTGGTCGGCGTGCTTCCTGAGAAGGTGGCGAGCGATCTTGACCTGCGGTCGGCGGCAGAAGACGCAGTAATGCTTCTTGTCCCAGCGCCGCTTCCCGTCGCTCAATGACCTCTTCACCGTCACGCCCTCCTTCTCCTGGCCTCGCCGCTTCTCAGCAAGGCCCCGCCTCTTCTCAGCAAGGCCCCGCCTCTTTGCCTTTTGGCCCCTCCGCCCCATGGGTCGGCGCCGAGTCGGGCCGGATGCAGCTTTAGGTGGATCTCTGTCAGGAGAAGCCTGGACCTCCGGGTTCACCGTACCAACATTAGTGTCCTCCTCCATGGTAACAGCAGTCTCCATAACAACCTGAAGTCCACAGAGAAACAAAGAAAGGATCTCAGGTCAATCAGATTTAACCAGAGAATGCAAAAAGCTAACTGTCACCTGAGAACCCAGATCTGACCCAAAGACCGTCACATGACCTTATCGCAAACACAGAGGAAAACTGGTGGAATGACCCTTTAATCTGCTCAGACGTGAACAGGACCGAGGAGAAAGATTGGAGAAAGCCGAGGAGATCGATCCCAGATTGATCGATAATGTGGGATCCCAGATTATCGATCCCAAATTCAACTATTTAACAATTAGTTTAAAAACATTGTCTTTATAAATGTTACATACTGTTGCTTTTTTCTTTACATCTTATTTACATTCAAACCAACATTGAATGAAAAATGTGTGAAAGAATTTTGTTACTGTTGATATCTCCACAAAGCAAGTCTGGTCAAGAAATTGGTTATTTGATAATGGGGTTAGATGAAAAAATTGAAATGGACATCATCTGGGTACCGACTGTGATATTCACCTGGCTCTCTCCCCAAAACTGTACAGTAATTGATGAAACATTTATTCTGGACATAGTATATATGGAAGTAATTGGCATGACTTAAATATACATTTTTGATGCATTTGAAACATTTTCATTTTTCACTTGTAAAGGTACCCTTGCTGCTTTGCTATGGAATATTCTGTTTTTAAAATTTCCCATTCCTCCAGATGAGCCTTACACACCAGCAGGACGTGACGTCACCCTCTTTTACCCCTTTAATTCACTCTAAAACAAAATAGAAAGTCAAAAGTTCATTTTCTATTGCACACTATTACCGTAATGCACCATGTATGCACGACGCCAATCTTTAAGAGAGAGCTAACGTGGCCTGCTTTGACGGCTGTTCTCTGGTTCCGAGTCCTGTGGAGGACAGGTGACCGCATGCAGGTGTGGGTTCAACGAACCGAACCGAACCGTCAGGTTCTGTGCCATGTTCTGCTCGGTGGCTCATAAAAACCCAACAAAACACCGATGTGGGCCTGGGACTGCAAAATGTGATGCTTTGTCAATAAAGTCTGGTTTAACCATCCTCTTCCTCCGCCGAACCGAACCTTAACCTGAACCACCGGCATCAGCACCATGTCCGGAGGAGGAAACCCGAGCTGTCCGACAATGGAAGTCCGAAGGCTAAAGGCGTCGGTAAGATTGTGTCATCACACACATGAGCAGAACCGAGCAGAACCGGGCCACAGGACATACACAGGAAGTGACCGAACCTAACAGAACCACCTCGACTCATCTTTACCTTAGAAACGGCCTCAAACTCCTCTCCCTCTGCTTATTTTTCTTTTCTTCTATTTCTTCTTCAGAATTTATTGGAAAGTTGACATGAAACGTAATGTATGTATTACCGCCCCCTAGTGGTGGGGAGTGTGCTTCAACATGTCTTCTTTTGGACCTTTAGAAGGAGTGATCATGTTTTATTAGTCATCTTAGGTTGTCTAAAAATCATGATTAAAAATGTAATACATTTACTTTCTGAATGTCCATGTAGACTAATAAAATATTTATTTTTTTTTTTCCCATTTCTTACAACATGGATGTTCTTTTTGTCTTGTTTTCTGATATATTTATGTTAGTTTGTTTCCTGTTGTGGTGCTGAAGACAATGAACTGCTAAATTCATAATATTGTTATTACTTTTCGGTTTCTGATTGATCTCATTTCTCTAATTCTGTCTTAAATCATATAAAACAACATTTCTTTACTTTCATTTTCTTTTTTCTGCTATGTTTTTTTTTTGTTTTTTTGTTTTGGTTTAATTATAATTTATGCTTCTGATTTCCTTGCAATCACTGTGAAGTTGATTTGTCCGACTGGTTTTGTTTCCCTTCATCCCAATAGGTTCTGCTGGAACCTCAATAAATATGAACGTTAATCATATCACCTAAATAGCAACTGCTGCTGTTTCTTATGAAATGTCTGGTGGACAACAAATTATTATTATTAAAAGTCTTATTTCTTCTGTGCATTATTAGCTAGTAATAATGCTAATATTTTGCTTGTGTATGCTGAAAAGCCATTTGGAATTCATTTACCTTCTTTTAGTAATTCAGACTATTCCTATTTCTCCGGTTGGATGTTTTTAATGAAGCTGTCTAAATCTTGACAGACTCATGGAAGTTCTTTGTATATTTCTGTGTTGTACATGAATTAAAACAAATCCTTTATCCATTTTCTTGTATGAAAGTGTTACATCTACTTTTGCATCATGTAGGATCCATGTTCATATTGCTCATTGGACTAAATATTTCAAAGTTCCTCTTTCTGCCTCACAGTCATTTCCAGGAAAACATCTGACAATGTTTACAGCTTTCTTATATTTATTAATAACTTTCTATGTTATTTGTTCAAACTATATCCCTAAAAAAGTTTCATTCTTGATCATATAAATTATAATTTCATTTTGATATTTGATAGTGGGTGTGAAACATAACTTGTTTTTTCAACAATTTAAACTCCCATTAAATTGTTAATTTCTGTATTTAATAATAACATCCTGGATTTTGTTTACAATAAATTCAACAGTTGGTTCCTGTTTTTGCTCTGTCATCACAGAAACAACCAGGCCGTCCATTTCCACTTTCTGTGAATAAATCCTGATAGAAAACAGGATGACACTTGAACGCTTCCTTGTTTTGTTCCCTTTGCAGAGACCCAGGCTGCATATTCTGCAGAGAATTGGTCTCCTATTCAAACTCGTACATTTCCATTTGATAAAAGGTTCTTTATCCAAATGAATATTTTTTTCAGTATTGGGAGAATGGTGGCTACAGAGTTAGGGGTTTATCTCTCATTTGGTGGGTTGCGGTTTGATTCCCACTCTGTCTGCACCTTTCATTGTGTCCCTGGGCAAGAAACTTCACCCACGTTGCCTGCTGAGTGGACCAGATGGCCAACAGGGGGCGCTGGTCCCTCTGTCTGGATGGCAGAGAGTAGCTCACGAACATCAATGTGTGAATGGCTGAAAATAAAGTGAAGTGGTATTTAAATACTATATTAATCAGCATCAATCAATCAATCAATCAATCAAATTTTATTTGTACAGCACATTTCAGCATTAAGGCATTTCAAAGTGCTTTACATAATAAACACAAAAACACAAAGTCATACAACGTAGAATAAACAATACATTGTTCCATCATTCAATTTTGAATTAATTACATTTCAAATACATTTCCAAACAGCTGCGTTTTTAGTTGAGATTTAAAGGAAGTCAGGGTTTCCGCTGTTTTACAGTTTTCTGGAAGTTTATTCCAAATTTTTGGTCCATAGATGCTGAAAGCTGCTTCTCCTCTTTTGGTTCTGGTTCTGGGGATGCAGAGCAGAACCAGAACCAGAACCTGAGAGTCTGGCAGGTTGATACAACAGCAGCAGATCTTTAATGTATTGTGGTGCTAAACCGTTCAGTGATTTGTAAACTAACAACAGTATTTTAAAATCTATTCTTTGAGCTACAGGGAGCCAGTGGAGGGACTTTAAACTGGACAGAATGGTTATAGTCTTGGCATTGTTTTGGAGATGAAAGAATCAACTTTGTTATGGGATTAAATTTTGCATCCTGGTCAAAAATAACACAGAAGTTCTTTATTTTATTACCGGAGGTCAATTTAATGCCGTCCAGATGGTTGAGGGCGGTTTGCAGACTGAGGGCCCTGTTAAAAGTCCGTCCGTTCGGGTACGACTACATTACCCATAGTGCATCTGTGTTTCCTTTTTCTTTGTAGTTCTCATTGCACGTAGCTGGGCTACATTTCTCTCGTGCTTCTGTGTGACGGTTGTATGGAGGTAGGGTTTGCGGGTGGCGTCCACCATCAAACCCCTTTAGTCCTGTTTGTGTAAAACCCGTGTGCGTTTTTTATGATGTAAGTATGCCATTTCATGTCCGATATTGGTGTTCGTGTTGGTTGTTAGCACAGGAGGTAGAGACATCCTCGTGTTTGGTTGCCGACGGTGCAGGAGTTTATCTGTAATAGCTCAGGTTGCGCTATACTCGGTTATTTATATATATATATATATATATATATATATATTATTGTTGTATTAGCATTATGTAAGAGCATTTACCACTGACTTATATTTCTG
>VMRN01000312.1:14662-26575 GCA_010277015.1 Poeciliopsis turrubarensis
CTGCGTCCCAGTCCAGTGTTGGACTCTGCGTCCCAGTATGAAGCTGTTGCTGAACTGGAGTGCTCCTTCAGTGACGGACCAACTGCTCAGAGACGTGTTATTCCAGTGGGTTAAACCAAACGTCTCTCTTTCCTCAGACATTATTTCAGCTTCATTTGAAAGTAAACTAGATTTGATAAGCACTTATAAAACAAAACAAAATTGAAACAGCATTGTTTCTGAAACAAGACTACAGAAGTGAATCGTATAATGAATTTTCTTTCAGATTTTTAATTAGAAATTATAGATCAAATGTTTGAAAGTGTCTACACAATATTCACACGCCGCTCTTCACCCGGATTAATCAGCTTTATTTTTAAGAGACTGAAATGAAAAACCTGTTACAGCAGGCAACACAAAGCAAAACAAAGTAGTTCATCTGTCAGGAAAAATCTTTGCAGATTTACAGCGTGTTGACTGTAACAGCTGTTTCTCCTTCTTATATTTCATAACAAAAGAAGCTCTGGATTGATGAGACGTGAACAAGTCCACTATGAAGCAAAACAACAAAGTCGTGTTTCTTTGACAATATGAACAGAAACATTCCAGACTTCCAGGTCCAGTAACACACAGAAAAATATCTAATAGAAGCTCTGCAGGAAAATCTTCAGGAGTTTTGCTGAAAAATAAAGTTGACAGTTTCAGTTACACATGACAGTGGAAAATAATTGTTCTAAAAAGATCAAATTTCTCACCAGCAAAGCTCGACCTCTGGTTTCTATCGGCAACAGGAAGTTTCCGAGAGCACAGATGACACAAGCAACCGCAAACGGAGTGAGAGCTTGAATTACAGACCGCGACATGAGCACCTGAAGTACACACAAAGCAATGAGGCACAGCAACAGCAATCTGAAAATGGTGTTTTTGAGCTGGACCTTGAACACACCTGTGCAATAAATGGAGCGATCATCCCTCCAATCCGACTGAACGAGGTGCAGAAACCCATCCCAAGAGATCGCGCTATGGTTGGGTAGACCTGGGATAAAAACCATTGGGAACATTTGTTCACTGGATGTGAGAAAACTTAACCAGGGTCTGCTGCCTTTTTAGATTCAGACTAGAAAAATCAGCTTTATCAGCCATGACTGTGAACAAACAGGGAATTTGACTTTGGTGTTCATATGGGCACAGTGTACAAGTACTAAGTATAATTAAATGATCTGTACTGGAAATAAAAAAAAATAAAATGTACAACTTATTATGTTTGGAAGTCAACATAAAGTAGGACATGAGTCGGGCAAGAACTCCTTTAAGTTTAACTTGCTTAACAGAATCATATTTCCATTCCCTTCGTTCTTTCTTCTTTTCCTTCTCTACACTAAGCAATACCTACATACGCCACCTAGTGGTGAACAAAGAACACCCAACAATGTGGTTACTCCGAACTTTAGCTGTATGAATATCAATGAACAAAGTGTGAAATGTGTGCATCCCCATTCAACCTCCATGTATGGAGGAGGAATATTCCTACAGCAAAGGCCCCATCAATGACCCCACAAAGCATGCTGGGAAATTGTTGCACATGGCAAAATAATCATTGAACACCAGAGAGAGAGTAACAATTCATAAAGGTTCTTTCTGCAATTACATGAGTGGTTATTAATGTGTGAAGAATGGTTCAGAAAATATAGCAAACAATGGATTTATTGCCATCTAATTTTTTATCATTATTATTATTATCATTATTATTAATATGGCTTCTAACAATAGGCGTCTCAGAGGGAGCCGGTATTCAATCAGAACTCAGACTGTGCTGGATTATCCAAATGTAAAGACATGATCAACTCTTACCTCAGCTGTGTAAATGTAAACCACATTAAAGTTCATGGAGACCAGCGATCGCAGCAGGAACAGCAGCACAGTGAAGCCAAACCTGAAGTAAGACACAAAGTTTCCAAAATGCAGCTCAGATGCATTAAAATATGCTAAACAGACCCAATGAATAAGTTTTGCATCACAGTGACTCTGGTCCCTGACAGATTTCAGTGGGAAGCAAAGGAACTGAAGGTCTGATCAAATCCAGTGATTCAGCCCAGTAAACCAAATCTCAACCCAGTTTAGCGATCTGGTCGTCATGGAGCCCAAAGCGCCAACTGGAATCTACAAAGCGTTTCTGCTGACATTCATCCGAGCGCCACATTTTCTATGTTGAACAGACAGAGGACGGATGTTATGCTGGAAAATTGGTTTCTGTCTTTTATTCTTTTTCTAATAATAATAATATGCATGGTCAAATAAAACGTACACCTTCTTATGTTTGTAAGTCAACATGGCTGCGACTTGAGCACCTGAAGTACACATCGAGAGCGACAGTAAAAACTGGCTAGAGGAAAGATGTTCCATTTGTTCTGTAGCAGAAGGTCACAGTGGTTTAGAAACAGTCATGCAAAGACAGAGAATTATTGCTCCAGTCAGGCTGAGTTCAATCTGATCTGCCTGGTAAACACAGAGCCACATCCTAGTGACAGACCAATGAAACTCTAGATGTCCTTGGTGACTTATCAGAGTGCAGTCCTTACATTGTTGTGCAGATGTTGACCATCATGAACAGAAGAGCTGTTAAGAGTTGAAGCACAGTGAGACTTATCCTCCGTCCAAACACGTTGAGCAGGACGATGTTTAATGGAACCACTGGGAGAACAGAGAAGATGGAGAGTTACAAGCCCAGCCTGGTGCAGAGCAACACAAATCACAATCTGGACAGAATAAACCTTCCTGAAAGAAAATCAGAAGACATGTTGCTTTTATCGGACACAGCATATAAACTGGATTTCATTCAGCAGCAATGTTTAAAGGTTCTTTTTAAACATTTCCTGTTGAAAAAAATCTCTTCAAGATCTCTGATGTTCTGCATCTGTTCATCAACAATAAGGTACAAATGAACTAAATGAACTACATGAAAATGTGTAAGAAGTGAACAAATTTAATTGTGCTAAATGATTTGTACTTGTCTAGCAATTTATCAAGTCCAGAGGACTCCAAAGTGTTTCACTCTACATTCACTCATTCACCCTCTGATGGTGGCGAGCTACTGGATAGTAGCCATAGTTGCCCTGAAGTGGTCTGACCAAGGACAGACTGCCAGGCACAGGCAACCACTATCAGGTTGTTGGGACCCCTGACCACCTGTTGGACCACTGCAGGACAGGCAGGAGAAGTATCTTGCCCAAGGACAGAGGTGGACAGAGCTGGAATTGGACCAGTAACCCTCCTATTGAGGAAGAACCAGTCGGTAAGAACACATTCAGACTGTTGGACTCACATGCCACTTCCCCCAGGGAGCTGATGAGCAGCGTCTGGTAGTCGTTGCTTCCAAAGGGGATGCAGTAGCAGAGTCCACTCTCATGGCGGTGTTTGACCTGATGCTCTGCGTCGGCATTTATCACACACAGCAGGTTTTTCTCCAGCAGCTCTGAGCTGCTCAGCACCGAGCCGTAGTACGCGAAGGACGCCACGAACCTGCAGGACAGACCGAAAATAAACTTTACTTGACCTGGATGCTCCGATGTTCCTCTTCCTGCAGCTCCAGGATCAGGTTACAAAGTGTCTACAAAAATATAAATTGCATGTAAATGTAGACTTTGAAACTTTTGACACACAGTGCTGTAGTAAACATAAGTAAAATAAAAAAAAAACAGAACTTTATTTTTAAAAATATCCAAATAAGTGACAAGAAATTTCACCAGAGCAATGTACTGTAGTCTTGATGGTGATCGACTCGGACTGATTTTGACAGCATGTTTTTGAAGATGAGCAAACTTTACCATGAGTACCAGAGCAGGAGGGACGTCCTCCTGAAGGTGGGACTGAGCAGAATCCTCCAGCTGCCGCGTTCCCTCTGGGAAACACATCAGCCATAAATCTAGTTTTCTCTGGAATGTGCTTTTAAGATCAGGAAGTCAACAAAATGCAACTTCTAAAGAGATTACACACACACACACACACACACACATGCACACGCACGCACACACACGCACACACACACACGCACACATATACATACATGTTAAACACAAACATAAACAGCTCAAGTCATATTTTGAAACAAACACAGCAGGAAACAATGAATTAAGCAGCAAAGACAATCATCCATCATCTGAAGTTTATGGTTATGATTTTTTTCTGCTTCTTATCATAATGAAACAAGAAGAAAATTGTCCATTGCTGATGCTAGACGCTTCACTTTAGAGGGTTTTAAGCCACTTCCAACTTGGATGAGAGCAGAATTAAACTCTGAATGTCTGTCCAGCCTGAGAGCAGAAGGACGTCTGGGTTTTCCATCTGGACGTTTAACTCAACAACAGGAACTGGAAGAAAATGGAGCGATGGACAGAAGCTCCCAAGTTCGCTCTGTGTGAAACAGATTTTAAATGGGTAAATATGCAGCAACAGAACCACTGCATCATTGTTTGAGCATTGATGCAACACTGACACCACCAGGTCACAGCAAGGATTACAAGACTTCACAGTAGTCCAGGTATTTCCTGTGTAATTCTAGGAAGGTAAGACAGGAAGCAGAAAATACCAGAGCGGGCTCCACCAGCCGCCCAGGAGGAAGAGAAGCTCGGTTCATTCTGGCGATCCTCTGCAGGGTTTTGACGGCAGCATCAACTTTCCCTGCTGACACGTTGTAACGGGCCGACTCAGGAATAAACTGGGGGTCAAACAGAAACCTCTCATGCTTTGACTGAGACAGACGTGACAGAAACAAACAACTGGAGCAGAACCTGGACCTTGAAGAGGAAGATGAGGATGATGCTCGGTGTGATGGAGAGCCGGATCATCCATCTCCAGCCCATAGTGGGAACCACCAGCATGCCGAGGAGGATGATGAGCATGGAGCCGGTCATCCAGAAGACCTGAAACGCAACGAGCTTCAGTGCTTCTGTTGTTTTGAGGAAGAAAGGTTGAGAGAGCAGAACTCACAGTGCCCAGAGGCAGCAGGTAGGCTCGATATTTGGCCGGGATGAACTCTGTCTTCAACACAAACCTGAAGAGCAAACAAACCATATTTAGCCAATCAGAGAGCAGGATTTTCAGTCTACTGCCGCTTTGTGTGAGCTGACCCCTGAGACACTCCTGCAACGCCGCAGCCCACCATGCTGCGCAGGAAGATAAACCAGCCGTACGTTGGAGCAAACGACGTGAGCAGAGAGAAATAGGCGCTCCACACAAAACCTCCAAACACAACCTGAATGAAACACAAAGACCAAAGAAGAAGCACACAGAAAAAAAACAATGGCACCAACTGAAATCAGCCATTTCCTACCTTCCAGCGTCCATATCTGTCAGCGATGTAACCGGCCAAAACTCCACAAACCATGAAGCCAACGAACACCATCTGAAGGAGACATTCAGTCATTCGTAAACTGATGGTGGTGAGTTACTGGATCTGACAGAACCGGCTGTCATAAAGTCAAATCTGAATGAACTCTATTTACTGTGGTGTCCTACAACGATGAATATGATTGAAAAATAAACCAGAAATTAGGTTGTCATCACCATCCTGCACATGTGAACTTTCTTGGTTTTCTGTTTTAAGAAGATTTCCATCTTCAGATTATCAATCAACTGCTATCAGGCGTTGCCATCATCCTGATCGGTGGTCATGGATTCTGGAGCTTTCTCATTTTTGTTCTCCTCAGAAAAATCAATCGCAACAGAAATTCCACTTGTTTTCTAATCTTGAGTCCCAAACTATTCAGAGATTTTGCCAGTCCAGTTCTCCAACACTTTCTTTAGTTAATGAGGGTTAATAAAATGTTAGCTAATAAAATGTTCAAACAATGATCTAAATTCTACTTTAAATGTCTCTATAACCTCTGCACTGCACTGCAGCTCACCTTCAACAACAATTCAGATCATTTGAGTGACGTTCAGCTGAGTTTTATCAGAGGTTTTTGTGACACAGAGTTGAGTTTATATGTCGTCTGGCTTGGATGACAGAAACTCACCGTGGAGACGAGGGCGACCTGCCAGTCCTCCAAGCGCCACTCGCATCGAATCTCTGGAGAAACCACAGCTAGCAGCATAATCTCCATGGCTTCCACAATCTGCACAAACACAGTCAGTGTGCAGATGTCCCACCTTCACTGCAGTTCTGCTGGGGCGAAGACACTCACATTGGCACTGCCCATGATGACAAACAGCAGGACGTGGAAGCGTCCAAAGCCGATGGTTTCCACAGCTTGCTCCACAGTGAACTTCTCATCTGCTGCAGCTGAAAACAGTCCAGAGATTCAGTCAGATTAAATTCCTCCAGATCCGCACAGACATCCACCTCCACTAGATTTATCTGGAGAATCTGTGGCACAGCTGGAGCAAGTCATGGACTCCGTCTGTCATCTTGTTGGAAATACTATGTTCCCTCAGCAGCTCTCTGTGAGGAACGCCTGACCAGTTACACAAAGAGCAACTTAGCAACTCAGCACATCTAGACATGTGGAAAACAACTGACTGAAAGTTAAAGTGAGCATCAGAAGAAGGGTGTAAAGGACATCAACTAATGGAGTTTTATTTTGAAGGACTAGAAGTGCTGACGAGTTCTAGATGAAAAAAAGGCAACAATAACTCAAAGAACCACTGGTTACCAGCAAAACATGCAGAACGGGATCTGTGAATGCACAACACACCAAACCTTGAAGCAGATGAGCTACAACAGCAGAAGCCCAGACCAGGTGCTACTTTCTATCAGCTAACAACAAACTAAGGCTACAATTCACACAGATACCAAAACTGGACCAGAACAGGTTGGAGAAACAATACTTGGTCCAATGAGCAACTGAGTTTCAGCTGAACCTTCCAGCCAGGTTGTCTGTCGACTTCCGGCAGGATCAGGTCATTTCATCCGGATCAGACCATCTGCAACGTGGAGACGGATCTCTGATCCTCTCAAGCATCTTTAGGAAGTTTGTGACCTGGAGCTTCTCACCATGGATCTGTAGCTGATCGGTTTAAATCTCAGGAATGTTTCTGAAACTCTTGTTGAATCTCAGCCACGAAAAGTCAAAGCAGTCCTGAAGACTGGTACCAACCCGGTTCTGGCTAGGTGTACTTAATAAAGTGTCCAGTGAGACTATGTGATGGGAAATTTTGTATGCATGTTGGAGGGGAAAATGTACAGAATGATTATTGCAGTTTATTGTTTGATAATTCCTCCTTACATATAATGCGACTTCCATGTGGAGCTTTAGTTCCACCTTGAAATCTGTAACTAATCAGCAAAATAATCACATATCTGGAAACTTCATCAGGACTCCAGATTTCTAGCCTCTCATTCTCAGATTTCTCTCTTCTCAGATAAATAATTAGATTTCTCTGAATAATTATCTGTCCAGGTAAAACCAGATGTGTCAAACTCACCATTGTTGCTGTTGCTGTTGTTGCCCTGCGAGTTGCCTGTAGGTTTTTCTTGCAGTTCCACCTGCTGCAGATGGATGGCGCTCACCAGCTGAGTTTTCATAGAGTCCGTCATCCTAAAGCACAAGGGTCAAACTCCAGACCTGGAGGGTCACTGGCTGCCCTGCAACCTTTAGATGAGCCTCTGCTGCTTGTCACCTGAACAGAACAATGAGGTCATCAAGGTTCTGGAGAACCGATCCAGACTGGAGGAGGTAATGAAGCCGTTTCATTTCATTGTGCCTGTGGCTCATCTAGAACCTGCAGGAGGACAAGAGTTTGACTCTCCTGTCCTAAAGCAAGAATGCTTTCTTTCAGAAACTCTTCCCAGTCTGCAGCTGAGACCTTTTACAGTTCAACAAGTAAAAGCCGCCAGTTCCTTTCATCACTTTCACAAGGATGTGCCAAATTAGAGCCGAATTATATTTGACCTTCTATTCCAGATGCTTCAATTAACTCAACAAAATCAAGTGAATATAAATACTTTAAGAACAAGTGTTTGTGGCTTTTTTTGCTCATTTACAACATATTTAATAATAAACCTGAATATCAACTACATGAAGTCTGTTTGTGTTTTGTTTGATTCAACAGTAGCTGCAGGAAGGAGACAGTCTGGACCGGGACTCGAACCGGGGACTCGAACCGGGGACTCGAACCGGGGACTCGAACCGGGGACTCGAACCGGGGACCGAGGTGGCCCAGGCCGTTTCCACTGAATACTGATCTAGAACACGCAGGTCTAGACGTCACTGCGCTCAACCGGCTTTAACGTGCTGACTTCGGTGGGCGGAGCTTACCGGTCCGTATGTGACATCATCGGTACCTGCTGTTGTTCGGAAAGAGGTCCGTGTTTACAGGGTACTGGACCCGATAGAAGGACAGAACCGACTCACCCTGATGTTGGAGCCGAACCCGAACCCGCCGCTGTTTTCATGCCGCAAATAGTGGCGGTGGTGATGAAGAAACGCTCTGCTCCTCCTCCTCTTCCTCACCTGCTCAGGTACATCAGGAAGTGGCACCGAGCCACAGGGTTCGGCGATGGGAGGAGTCCGGTTCCGCCCAAAGCCTGCAAGTTTGGAGGATCATGAACGCAAACAGAGAAGCAGAAAGCAAGTTGGGAAAGAAAAGGAGCAGCCCGGATTTCATGAGCCAGACGGAACCGAAGCAGAACCGAAGCAGAACCGAAGCAGAACCGAAGCAGAACCGAAGCAGAACCGAAGCAGAACCGAAGCAGAACCGAAGCAGTTCGTTGACTGAAACGTGGATGTTTTTGGGCTGAACATGTTGTTAGTGCTTGTCCTCCACGAATAAACACGTTTTTGTGTTTTGAGATCCAAACACTTTACAATCTAACAAAATCACTAATTTTAGTAAAATTGTAGTAACTTTACTTTGTAAACTTCCTTCAATTCCCACGTGAGAAATGATTTTCCAGCACAGCAGAGAAGCATTCAGAATATTTCATGTGTTTAAAACCAGAAAGTTTTCAGAAATGACGACGACGGGTTTGACTCCAAATGTCTCTTTAATGTCTGTTAACACAATCAGTCGGACTGGAAACATCAGATCTCGAAGCTCACAGAGCATCTCGGCGGCGAAGCGAGACCAGGCTCGCCAGGATACCCTGAGACCCGGCCCGGACCACGAGACCCGCGTCAGGCTGCTCCCCTGGGGTCACAGCGGGACGCGCCGGGTCAGGGCAGGCCGTCGGGTTCTGAAGAACAAACAGGAATGTGGTTGAGCTCAGAGCAACAGCTGAGTGGAAGCTCCTTCATGACTAAACTGCAGGTTTCACTGAGGACCAGAGATTCTTCATTTCTCAGAGCAAAGTCAAGGCCAAGGGTTGTTCATCGCTTTGTTTCGTACCCACAATTAGTTTGGATGGACACACAGGTCTTCCGCTCCCATTCTGGGTCTCTTTGGACCCAACTGAAACTTTGACTTTAAGGGTTCCACTGCAACCAACTCTTGGTTCAGTTGGCAGCCTGGAGACCATGAGGACGGTCCTGTTAACAAATAGATGTACAATACCACTTTAGCCCTACAATGGTGAGTCAATTGGTCCAAAAATACACATAGTTCAGGTAAAAATGATACTGTACATTATTAGGTCCAATGTGACAAAGGAGAAAAAAAGCTTTGCAGATGTGAGAATCACAAAACCCCAAACAATATTTTTGGACACTGTTCAGTGAAGGATCTTCTGTGAGCATCGCAAACATCTTTCCTGGATCCGCAGTTTGTCATGGAGGAACATCCAACTTGTGACTGTTTGCTGGAAACATTCAGGAGGAACCTGCAGGCCGGAACATCTGCAGGACTTTTGTCATTCTCATGATGGTGATCTGATAACTTTCAGATCCACCTGGAGTCTGTGAAATAGCACCATGTGATCCTGTGGGCGTGGCCAAGCCCTACAGCTTGACGGACAGGTGCGTTGTCCAGTCGGAGATTCCAAACCAGAAGCATTCGTGGTCCATGAAGGATGAGTTGGTACCAAGCCCAGCTGATCTTCCAGTCCATTTAGCAATCACAGATAAAATATTATTTTGATATATTTATATATATATTTCTATTCAACATCATATCCACTTTCATTTATACACTATTTACTAGAACCATCTTCTTTTAGATTAAAAAATATCATTTGGAAATGTATAAAAAAGCTGATGAATAATGAGCTGAGACATTAATCACTGCTCACTGACCTAGACGTGAAACAACTTTTCACTGTTTGGACTTTTACATATTTTAGCAGCATGCTGAACATTATTGGGGACATCAAAAACAGCTAAAGCTTTAACATGGAGGAACATGCCAAGAAAAGCAGAAGCTCATGTGGAAACAAACAAACAAAAGCTCAACAGCTTTGCAGAAAGCAACAGATTGTTTGAGCAGAGAGACGCAGCCGTCTGAATCAAAGCGTCAGGACTTCCTGAGACAAGTTGGGCTTATGGATGCCTTGGGACAGAAGAAGAAGAAGAAGAAGAAGAAGAAGAAGAAGCTTGTCCAAAACTGCATTCAGCTCCAGCAAGGTTTCATCCAGATGTGTGCAGACTTCCAGTAAAGCTGCCACAAACAGAAAATAAAGTAATAATGGCGTACGCCTCAGGTTTGGCTGTTGGAGTCACATGAACTTTTAACGAACCAGAACCTGAAGCGACCCAACTGCAGAAAGAGCAACACCACCCTAATAGAGAATCATCATATTGTAGTTCAGTTAAATGAGGAATAGACGCTTTGATTCAGCTGGTTGATCCTAACAGGACAACATTGGAGCTTTTCTCTCCTCTAACATTCAAGATTTCAGCTCTGGACCTCAGGAGCAATTCTAGGATCTGATGGAAAGACGCAAACGTTCAGCTTGACTCGTATTTTGAAATGATAAAGGACCTTATCCTTTCATCAGATAAATGATGCCGCTGTGGACAGAGTTGTCTAAATGCCACTCAGCAAGCTGACTGAACAATGTAGGCTTGTGTCATATCAGTGTAACCTTGGTTACGGTTACATGTTGCTGTTAAAGAAGCTGCCAGCGAGACAAATGCAAGGTGTGTTTGGACCAGAGCAGAACTTCTTTTGTCACTAGATCCTTTTCAGTGAATTCTGCTGCCGCTCGAAAACCTCACAAAACTGACCCAGCCTTGTTCAGATGCAAAATGTGTGGCTCTGTTTCAGCGATTATGCTCCCAAAAATATAAAAAGTTTCAACAGATTCCATGGAAACCAAACTTCACCAACCTGAGCTGTTGGTGAACTTTCTTTTTCTTCTCTCGTTTTTGGAGCGGAGTAAAAGAAAAGAAACTTAGGAGCCAGAGTCAAACTGAAGTTTCAGGGCAGAAATGATGCTCTCTAAAATGGCCATGGGAGGGCGCCAGAGAGAAATGTTGGAAATTACACTTTAGTTTGGATTGAAGCCAAAACATTTCTGATTATTTAAATGCTTCCAGCATTTATTTCTACCTGTGAACACCATCAGTCAGACAATTGATCTTCTCACTTTTATATATTAGTTGATTTTTCTATTTTTCACTGATTCTTTGAAAAAATTAACATTCCAAGGCAGAAATAAATAATAATAATAACATTAATAATAATTCATACCCACAAAGTGCTTGTTGGCTCACTTAGAGGCCAGACAGATGGAAACAGGAAGATGTTTCATCAGCAAAGTTTAAGTATTAAAGGCCAAGTTGTGCTGATGCCTCCTGTCTATCACAAATGAGAGGTTCAACATTTCCTCCAAGTTTGGCGTAACTTTGCTTCTATTAGACCCTGTGATCGCTATTAAACTCTAATAATCAGGGTAAACATATCAACAGACGTCCTTTAAGAAATCGGTTCTGTGTCTTTGACTTTACTGGAAATGCCACAAACCACAGATGAGGAAATGGATCCAGGGGAAGTTCAGGCTGTTCACAGCAGAACCCACCTCCAGAACCAGAACACACCTCCAGAACCAGGACACACCTCCAG